>NJRL01000564.1:2842-16615 GCA_003063815.1 Aphaenogaster rudis | reverse complement strand
TTATGCTTTTTCGTGCTTGAACGTGTCGACGGATCGTTAAACCGATAAGACGTAAATCAATTATAATCGTATTACATAAATCTTTATCGACAAAAAGTATGGGTCTTGCAATTTGAATACCCAGAGGGCTATTAACGTGCCGCAACGAACCACGAGACCGAGTCAGAGCGAAGAATATAATTTAATCTGACGGTAACAATTAACACCTGTCTGGCACGTGTTAGATAAGGTGAAAGTTGCTTACTCCACTATCTTTAATTACTTTTTCGTTATATTGTATCTTCCGATTTTTTTCACAAAGCCTCCTCCATTCGGCAAAACGAAAATACGTCCTGTCATAACAGGCGCAAAGTGTTTACTTCTCTAAAGGTGAATAATTTTTACTTCCTCAAGCCTCTCCTTTCGTACCAATTTTAGATTCACTTTATTACATTAACACATTACATATTTGTGCATTTTATTTAATTTAAGACAAAATCCCGTATATGCATATTTATAATACAATAAATTAAATTTTATTTTTAAAATTCGTTAAAATTACAAATTTAACAATGTTAAAACAAACTGTTGGTTTAATCCTCAAGATAAAAAAGCTATCAGCTTCTATTACATATTGGTGAATGCTTCCGCAAGTATCACACAAAAAACCTATTAAACTATTTTTAAATTTATATTTGTTTATGTGATTTGCACAGTATTTATATTATATGTATAGTATAATATTATATTATATATAACATGTAATAATATATAAATATATAATTCTGTTATATAACTTAACAGAGAAATGAGGTATTATTTCATTTATTTTTAATTGCATATTACAGAAATAAACCAAATAATGGTATATAGTTACGACTTTTTGAGCTGAAAAGATTTTAAAATTCCATCATTCGTTTCAAATTTTGCCCGATCCCGGATGAAGTTTTTAATAAAATAATGATAGACTGTAATGTGTTAACATTTATCCTATCGTTGCTCTCTTTAATCTCTCGCTAGTTTAGTGACATTTTATTCAGTCTGACCGCGTTTATGTAACATTGCAGTCACGCCGGATTATGTTGTATTTATAATGGTAGCAGATCGAACTGGCAAACTCGAATTTATGGAGCACTCTAGTGCATTAACCTATCGTCGGTGCGTGACGATAGTTGTGCATAATTATAGCTGCAACTAGTGCAACGGGGTCCACCGGAGACCCCGGGCCTGATTGCGAAACCGCATAAATTACCTCCGCGAAAATTACACGACGCGGCTGCACCGAACGAGATGGCGGCGAGACCGCAGAAATTTTTTTCTTTAACTTTCGGCGAAAGATAAGTTCTGTTATCGCACGTGTACGAACGTGATGCAACGCGCGACTCGAATTTTTCACGAAAAATACCGCCGGAGAACGCGGATACCGCGAGCGAAAGTCAAGCTCGAGGAAAACGCGCCACTAATCTACTAATAAGAATTAGTAGATTTTGTGAGTTATTTTATTATTAGTTATTATTTATTAGTAGATTATAAATGAAACTAGATTATAAACTTATTAGTAGAATTAGTAGAAAAACTATAGTAGAAAAACTATTGGCAAAAAAGATTTCTACTATAGTAGAAAAACTAGATTATAAACTTATTAGTAGAATTAGTAGAACTAATCTACTAATAAGAACTAAACTAATAAGAATAGATTCGTAGCTGCATTTTTTAGAAAATTTCAAGAACGCGTTTAATTTTCTAAGAATCGTGTCGTATTGGGGTTCCTATTGGAGTGTTTCTTTTCTTCTTTGATCGTCTATTAAGAAATATATAAATAGAAACGAGACTCATCTCGAGCGATGCAAATTACATCCTAATCCTTTCTCGTAGTTTCATTTATATGATGCATAACGCAATTTTTGTTTTCTCAGCCTCTGTTTATTTTCTTTCTTTTTCAGTTTTCGTGTCGATTCTCGACTTTCGTCATGGCCGTTTGTTATGCAGCGCGGGGGAACCTGGCGTAAGTGTCTGAAGCTGATCGAATAAATCTGAAGGAAAAATTAACGCTTTTAGTTTAAATTTGAACTTCCACGAATTCGCGTTGCTGTGAATAGCAGCTGAATTTTCTCTCCGCTAAAGCGCCGATTTTTGATTTTCAAGTATCTGGACTTCGACAACCTGCCGGAGACGAATTTCTCGTGTCAAGGAAAGGTGATCGGCGGATACTACGCGGACGTCGAGGCGGGCTGTCAAATGTTTCACGTCTGCACCATCGGCCAGAAAGGTAGTTCTGCATTGTGAAGGCGGGATCCCCAAATACTGCACGAAAGTGGCTTAAATCATTCGCATCTTGACGCATTTACGAGAGAAAACTTCAAGGAGACTTCGAGACGTCATTCTTCTTACGTTTCTTCGTTGAATAAACCCGTGAGATGTGAATTCAAACTTTCGGTAAATTACATCGCTCACCTCGACAGATTCAACAAAGGCGTAATATTTTTTAATTACAAAAAATAAAGTCCTTAACGATATAGATATAAATTAATTATATATTAAATATGTATATAAATTACGTATAATACATTCTAATTGATAAAAAATCAATTACATTGTGAAGAGAAAGTAAATTCAATCGCACTGAAAATGATGCCGTCTATTGTGATATTAACATGACATTAATCAAATTGCAAGCTAATCAAGATCCACTCTATCGAGTGGATCAATGGTAAAAGGAACGTTTATTGCTTCATTTTGCCGGTATTTTTTCGGGAGGAAAGTCACGAGCGAAAATTTCAATCGACAAGTTAGATTCTCAAGAACGAACTCGCACGACGAGGAGACCAACTCCTCATGACGAGTCAAAGCCAGACTCTCGGCTTAGGTCAGTAAACGTTCTTCGACGACCGTGACATTCTCGCCGTGAGCGATCTACCGCGCGATCGGTTACAAAACTTCTTCGATGGGCAGCCTTCGGCCGGGGCTTTCGAAACGATCTACTTATCGTCGATACTAATGCCGATCCTAAATAGGCTCGCGCTGCTATTAATTACCGCCTCTAATTCCCAACTCTGATCCGGATCCGCGTCTGATAAATCGCCGGCAGCCGGCCCCGGATCCGAACGGCCGGCTCCGACTCCTTCGTCGCGCCACGTGAACGCTTGACATATAAAACGATTTGCATAATCGCCTGTACAAAATCGACTTTATGGACTGGATTGGATCGAGGTGGACGCGACGCGTGGTAGTAGGTTTCGCCGGGAGTCTCGGAGAATGGAGCTCGAGTGTCTCCGAAATATGCGAGAAGCGTCTCGCCGAAGATAAATCACTGCGTTCCCTCGGCGGAGACGTGGGTGATCTCAACATGAAAAATCGCGCTCAAGACAACACAGTCTCCTTCATTTTAGAGACGAAATCAATCCTGTTGAATTAAATTTATATTACACAGCATAAATAAAATATACGTAATTTACTGCCCGTTCTTGATTGAATTAACACTAAAGCTACTGACGATTTATATATACCTATTTCTACCGAACCGGATTATATGTATATTAAGAAAAAGTCGTGAAGTCAATTGAGGAAAAGCGATAACATTGAATGCAGAATTTTTATCAAAAGTTTAAAAACAGTCATTTGACCGGCGATGGTAGTTTTAGTGTTAATCAAAAGTTTAAGAACGGTCATTTGACCGGCGATGGTAGGTTTAGTGTTAAATAACATCGGGAAACGATTGATAGCCAAGCGAATCTACATCGCAAACTTGAAATCAGAGCTGCGCTAAAACTACGAATCTCTAGCGACAAGCACGCCCTGTGAGTTCAGAGCATCCCCGAATAATGACCCTCTTCTTCACCGTGAGACTTGGTTTCAGACGAGATTATGGACATAAAATTCCTCTGTCTGAACGGGACCGTCTTCGACCAGGAGACCAGAGTCTGCGAGAGGGTTGACGAGGTCGACTGCAGCAAGAGCGAGCGATTCTACAATTTGAATCTGGAGCTCTACGGCAATAACGCTGTGACGCTCAGGTAATTCTAAGAATGCAAATCGCAACCCTTACTCTCCTATTCTATGAATTTGAGCTTCCCGAAAATAATTGGATAAAGAATTATAAATAATCCAGCAATAATTAATAATTAATTTAAATCTTAAAATAGTTTTATAATTATTTTTAATTATTAAGAAACAGTTTCTTTGATTTTATAATATAATTTTTGAATTTTATCTGAGTCTCTTCGCGCTAAAACCATAACACATTTGATAAAGTTAGCAAATGTGTTATGGTTTTAGCGCGAAGAGACTCAGATAAAATTCAAAAATTATATTATAAAATCAAAGAAACTGTTTATAATTAAAAATAATTATAAAATTATTTTTAAGGAGATAAAATTGTTACGCGAATATCTTCATCCGAAAGTCTCGATCGTTCCCTGAGATAAAATATACTTTAATCTAAAGTTCTATTTAGTGCTAGATTAATTATACCTGACGCAATAGTTACGCAATAGTTTGTACAAAGCCTTCCTTTCTCGGTCTGCATAGCAATTCTATTATTTAATAATGTGACCATAAAATCCAGTTTTCTTTTTATATCCGTCGACAGAAAGTAGCGATTTACACGGTGTTTTAATAGACGTAAGAAAATGGCTTGTCAAAGGGTTAATGACAATTCCGACTTTCTGGAAATTTCATTAATAACACGGCGAGTCGGTCGCTAATCTATTTTCCGGTTTCGCATTGATGCAAATCGCTGCGAGCAGAAACTAGCTATCGAATGAAAGAAGTTGTTGCACACTCTGATTGCTTCGCTGGTCATATACAAGGTGTCAAATACGGCCGCAGTTCCCGGCAGACTCGGACGTTCACTTTACGTTTCGTAAGGACCGAAGATATACCGAACATATCTTTTCCGTTCGACGTAATTTATCTTCGATTTATATAAAATTTCGCGTGGATACGAATAGAATAGTGAATATCGATAGAAATTATTAGAGACCTGTTGAATGTAAATAAATAACGAGATTTTACTGTTGCCGCTCCGACTCGGGTAAAAATCCGGCTTTCTCGGAAATCTAATTTCGACGTAACGACCAAGGTGTTAAAGTATAAAAAAAGAATCTTTTCCCCAATTTTAAATTCACTTGACGAAAGTTTATCGCTAAAAGGTGAACGCTCGCTCGCGCGACACCCCGTACACGAGGTAATACCGAGTTGCCGCATTTCAGAAATTCTCACTGGCATTTCGCGGATTGCTACATTTTTCCCGCTTCTCGTTCCGTTTGCGCAACGTCCAAAGCAACGCTCTCAGAAATATGATCGCGTAATGTTCGCGCGGCGAAAACGAAACGGCGCGCCGGCGCTCGGTATCTCATTGTCAGACTCGCGTGTTTCCAGGCTCGCGATGCGTGCGTATTTTTGCGTGCAAACGCGCACCTCGAGGAGCTCGAGGTCTCGAAACCGGCGTCAGGCGGTAAAAGGCACGTACGTATGTATACCCGTAAATATTTCAATGGGCTTTCCTATACGCTCGGTGTCCCAGGAATGTCGGTGTCCTCCCCGGCACGGCTGCAGATAAATAATATGCGGATAAAAATTATAACGATTAACTGTCACGACGAGCGAAATTTATACGCTGTTCGACGCGAGGCGGCTAAAGTCATCATTTCCTCTCCCGACGACTTCTATTTTCGGCCGACAGTAAATCCGCGTTCCCGCGCCGCTCGTTTTACCCTCGGGGATTAAG
The DNA here is from genome assembly GCA_003063815.1 of Aphaenogaster rudis. NCBI lineage: Eukaryota > Metazoa > Arthropoda > Insecta > Hymenoptera > Formicidae > Aphaenogaster > Aphaenogaster rudis. The sequence continues at coordinate 10,908 of NJRL01000564.1, read as the reverse complement.
CCCCCGACCTCTCCACGCCTCTTCTTGCACCTTACACGTTATTATCATCCGTCAGCGTTGTCCGACGATTAACGGTCGTTACCTCGAAGCGGTTATCTCGCGAGCCGCTGATGCTCGGGAATGCATCGCCGCGACACTCTAGCATCCGCTAACGACGACGATTTTCTTCCCAAGAATTTATAACGCGACGCGACCACGGTGAACAGATAAAGATACTCGCTCGCCGTATCAGGACCTCACATCGAGATCGCAGCCTATAAATCACCAGGCAGTGATACATGCTCCATGTAACGTAATATCTAGTGCAATATCTAGTTTCGTAAACCCATGCAAAAGCGCTACCGAGAGGAGTCACGCGTTCGCGAGACAATGTCGCAACTTGTCTACGATCTACAGCTTTTAACGGCGCACGTCCGTTTCTTCCGTTGCCCGCAGCTTGCACGAGAACGGCGACGACGAGGACGATCTGTCGATTGACTCAGTGGAGGATCATCAGCTGCGAACTACGTCGGCGCGACCCAGCACGACCAGCACGACCAGCACGACCACGTCCCGGCCCAGCAAATCGTCCACCACGGCTGCCAGCGGTTCCTTCCAGCACCCGGCCGGCTATCCGCAGCACTATCAACCGCAGCCGCCGTTCCCGCAGGTGCACACGAGCCAGTCCAAGTCGCTGTACGACGACAAGAACGGCGGCTACCATCACCAGTACATCTTCCACAACGGCGGCGAACGCCCCAGCAATCAGGCCACGTCCTACCAATTGTTCAGCAATCAGGGCGTAAGCTCGACGACCGTGCCGCCGGCACCACCCCCGCCACCCCCGCCGCAAATACATCAGATCAGGTACAGCTCGACGGTGGGCCCGCCGCCGCAGATCATTCACAGCGAACCGTCGACCGTGACGCCGCTGTTCCACGCGACGTCCTCCACGATTCAGACGCTGCTCAACAGCAACGCGAACAGCCCGGCGGCCTTGATCAACCCCATCTTTCATAATCACGGGATCGCGAGCACTACCGAGCATTTCACCGTCCACAGCAACAATCCGCGCGAGATCACCGACTATCGCGACGATGACGATCAGGAGCAGGATATAAGGGCGTTGGAGGCGATACAGTCGGCGAACAAGGGCAAGGTATGTGCATAGTGTTTCGCGTTTAACCGTGTAAAACTTTATAATAATGAAAACAGCACACAATCACTGAAAATTATTTTGGTCAGAGGTGGCCAAACTTAGAAGCACCAAGATCTTTTAGCTTCCTTACCCTATCGCGATCTACTGTTGTATGTGAAATAAGCATATTTATATATTTTATATTGTGTTTGCGATTGGGCATAAAAAAGTAATAATTAAATTAATTATGGTTACATTGCAATTACAACTGTTGTATTGTGAATTTCACGTTGTCACACGATCGACCGCCCGAGTGTCCGCGATCGATCGTTTGGCCACCTCTGGTTTTTTTGGTACTCGATCTCCGGTTTAAATGCAAGCGGAATGTGCTTTGATAAAAAATGTTATCATATTTCTCTTACGCTTCTTTATCTCTAATATTAGATTTCCAAGCTGACGATATCTCCGGTGCCGAGTCAGCAAGAGTCGTCTCGAATAGTGCAGACGAAAACAAGTCAAACGTCGCAGCAGCAGCAGCAACAGAGGATATCCGGCAGCTTTCTGCCGACCCCGGCCACCGTCGAGACGACCGTCAGATCGTACTATCCGACACCGAGGCCTTCCCCGAAGCCCTCGCAATCGTCGGTCACTCATCAGGTTACCCAACACATTCATGTGTCGCCGGGTGTGACGGTGCCGCAGCTCAAGCCTCACCAAATCACCATAAATCTGTCGCCGCCAGATATCCAAAGAATCGTGCAGAATCCGTCGCCTCTGCTGCCCTCGCAGTCCCGGGTGATCGTCACGGCGAAGGCGAGCGTGAGCGACGAGTCCGGTAGGCCCCTGAATACCACGCAATTGGTGACGTTACCATTGCCGACTATACCGGCGAGCTACGACGATTACAAGGAGGGTGACGAATCCTTCGATCCCTTTTATCGCGACGTTCCGAAAATTCGCAAAAATCGCCGGGACGCGATGGAGAAGATAAGAATCTCGCGGAGAAAACGATCGCTCGAGCAACCCTATCTCTTCATTTACGGAGTGAACAGTCAAGATGGAGATTTCAAGGTGATACGGAAGAGCGAACCACGTCGGAATGAGGATAATGCGATGAACAAGGGAAGCGCGCGTGCCGAGGTTAGCATCGAAGATTTTCGAGCTATTAAAGAGAGTCTGATAAAGTTTAGGGACGTCTTACTTGGCGACATAGTAAATGAAGATTCCTCCCGCAATGGTACAGAAGAAATTAAAAATAATACCGAACGCGTCAAGACAGATAGCGAAACTTTCAACGCGGCACCTGTCAAACAGGCGAAAAATAATACGATAAAAAAAGTAGACTATCTAGAAGACTTAAAGACAGAAGCCTCAAAGCATTTGAATCTAAATAAAAATACGGATGAAGATGAGGAAGAAGACGATGAGGAAACGAGTCACGAAAATTCGTCTCCAAATGTCAAAATTAATGCTAAGAAATTGCATGATAAAAAAAAGCACATTAAGGATACGTCAGAATTAGAAGTTGAATTTCACATCGAATCTACAACTGCTCGTCCTCGAAAGAACGAATCTCGGGGAGACGTTATAGATGTAATAATACTCGATTCCGACAAAGACTCCAAAGTGAAAGCCACGTCCGCGAAGACCGATGCACCAATCGAGATTATCATCGAGGACGAAACGAAATCTGGCACGCACGACGCATCGAAGACTAACGAGAAAGTTGCGCACAGGGGACAAATCGCGGAATACCTGATAAAAGATGAATCGTGGAAGCGATCGAATTCTGTCGCCGGCGAGGGAAGACAATTGGCAGTCCCGCGCGAGACGACCAAACGGAAAGACGCCAGGGATAGCGAAGAACAAAAGCCTGGCTCGAGAAGGAAGGCTTCTCGAACGAGGTCATCGAGAAGACGCATATCTTCGAGGATAAGGCAGCAAAGGATGGAAAACGTAGAAATAACAGAAGCAATTCAGCAGAAAGAAGACATGGAAAGAACGATTACTACCACTAGTACTATTGCTACTACTACTGTTGGTACTACTACTTCTTCTACTACTACTTCCCCTAGTACTACTACTAGCACTACTACTTCTACTACTACTTCTACTACTACTATACCTCCTACTTCTACTACTACCGTGACCCCATCCATTGCACCTTTCGAGACAAAAGTTGCGGAGCAAATCAACAGCCACATTTTCGGGGACTCGGAGTCACAAACTTTTAAAGAAGTTGACACGAGAGCGATCGGCCAACGCGAGGAGACGTACTCGAAGAGCTTACAGGACGGCAAAAGCCACGACTCCAGCAAGAATAAGGAGCAATCGTTCGATCGTCAAATTGTGGAAGATCACACGAAGAGTTCGGAGCTACGCGCCGATAAAATGGAAGAGAAACGAGAAACGGAATCGACGGATTATACGCAGAGTACTGACGAAGAAAATACGACCTTCATCGAGAATCCACGAAGCGTAGAAGAAGCGGAATCGACGGAAGTTACGCGCGACTCTGAAGAGAAGAAGTCTTCCAACGAGGAGTTCTCTTATAAGGAGTACGAATTTCCGGACTATGATGAACCTAACACGGATGACAAAGAATCCGAGGAGAGCACGCAAGACGCGCCTAGTAAACTTTCTTCCGAAATTGCGACTTCTCGCGAGGGCAACTTGGAGCAAGAAGAATCGTCTCATCGCGAAGATGCAAGCGAGAGATCGAGCTCTGATGTTTCGGATGAAGAACAGAGCTCAACCGCGAGGTACAGTGAGGAGGTAAATTCCGAAGAATTGAACGAGTATCAGGATATAACGGAATCGTCCGCGGAGAGCACGCGTAGCATCCAAGAGGATTACAGGGAGCAGGAAAGTACCGAAGGTTCCACGACGCTCGCGGACTACACAAATTCCGAGGAATACACCGATTCTCAGGAGGACATTGCGGCTTCAACCGAGGAGACCGAGGGCAGTACTGAGGGTGTTCTAAAATTCACGGACGAACTGCCGAAAACAAACGATGAAGAGTACACGGAGACGACGGAAGAGACATCAGCATCTGACGAAAATGGCGCGCACGATTACGTTGACGACAATTACGAGCCGGAGAATTACAAGGGGACAGGAATCGCGACGAAATCGAATGAATCCGAGGAGGACAAGAACGAGGAGAGGAACGACGTGGAGAAGAAAGATCCTAATCGTACGAAAAATATAGAAACACAGCGGATTGATGATAGCACCGAGGTGGAAACGCAGACGGAATACGCGGCAGATGTCACGGAGGTCAAGGATCTTCAAGAAGTCGAAACTACGTCGACCACAACGACAACGTCGACTACGGCGATGACGCCGATGACAACAGCATCGACGGAGTCAACCACAACGGAATCGACCACAATGGCGTCAACCACAACGGCGTCGACCACAACGGCGTCGAACACAACGATGGCATCAAGCACGACAATTACAACTACGACCACCACTTCTCGACCGACGACTACAACCCATCGACCGACGACTACCACTACTCGTGCCACGCCGCCGAAACTCTTTAAGCCTACCGGGAATAGAAGAATTTACGCTTACATCCCTCCAACGACGACTCCGATTCCGGTCGTGATCAAACCGAGACTGGGCCTGTTCAATCCGAAGCCCGCGAAACCGCCTAGATCTTACAATGAATTGGCGCCGAAGCCGATGATCAGGAAGCTCGTTTTGTCGCGGAAACCTCTCACCACCACTGCGGCTACTACTACTATTGTTACTACTACGGAAAACTTGAACACGGAGAATCCAGAAATGACGACGGAGCTTGTGACGATGACAACAATGACAGCGGAAACGATGACGACGACGGCGACGACGGCAGCAGCGACGACGACAACAGCAACAACGGCGGCAGCAACGACAACGGCAGCGACGACGACGGCAGCGACAACGACGACGGCAGCAACGACGACAACGATGGCAGCAACGACGACGACGGCGGCGGAGTCCGGCAGAAGCGAAGAGAATGTCCTCGAGAGCAAACTGGAAGCGAACGAACATATATCTCTCAATCCTTCTGCAAAGAATGATCAGATGGACAGAGAGGATCAATTTCCAAGCTCATCCGAGCAGAATACTCCGGTCAACTCTTTGAAGGATGCTGATGTGGGTGTCACGACTACGGAGATCGAGGCTTTCACTCCTTATCCTCTGTCCAGATTGTCCACTCTTCCATCTTCCGTCGAGCAGACAAAGAAGGAGATAGATGTTAAACCGCAAGAAACGACGGAGGACGTCGATATCTTCACGACGACCATTCCATCGACGACGCTGCCGTCTGAAAAGTCCAATGAGTACGCCGAGATCACGCCGAGTACCGGGAAATACCTCGAAGCGGGGACCACCACAACGACAACTTCCACTTCCAAAGTCTATCAGCAGGACGTCACGGAGACCTCTTCGGTTTCTTCGATTCCTCCGATTCCCGAGCGCGCGACGTCGGTCTCAATCTTGACGACCGTCTTACCCAAAGCGGAGGACGCCGATCCCGTCGCGTCGATGGAAGCTGCGATTCTCAGATCGAGTGGCCGGAAGCCCGCGGGTTCGCGGAAGCACGCGAGCTTCAATTGCCTGGAGAGGGAGATGTATCGCTTCTACGGCGACTTCAGGGACTGTCGATTGTTCCACTATTGCTCGCCCGGCTTTACCTCGCGGCAGGTGCTGGACTTCCGGTTCGTGTGCGAGGAGGGCACGGCGTTCGACGAGGTGACGCAGAGCTGCCGTCACGACGTGCGTAACCGGAAGTGCCGGAATCGCTCCTGGTGAGAGCGTCCCCGGCGGGAAAGGAGGAGACGCTCCGCCATTTCGTTTTCTCCGAAACCCGCGTTTCCTCGATTCCGTTGATTTTGGTAATTCGTGAATCCTCTAGGACTCCTTAGTGTATTTATATTTTCTTCCTTTCTATTTTTTTTTAACACGCAATACGTAAGAATACCCCGAAGAAGAGGGCTCCCTCCTTCTCCTAAGCCCATTGCCATAGCGCCTCGCGCTGGATTCACACTTATTAAAGTTAATGCGCTCCGATCGACTCGCAATTCGTCGATTGGATCAGAGAGGGAAGCGAGAAGGCGCATCGTTGGCGCGGTCTCGTGAAAAAGCAAATCGCACTTATCGTTAGCGTTAAGTAAGAGAGCGAAGAACGGTTCCTACGTTGTCCTCGAAACGTGTTGGCGCGAGAGACATTAAGCGGACATAGTCGCGCGACTGTGTGAAGACGCGATTTGTATCGCGATCACCGAATGATTCAGAAGCACGAGGCGTGAATTTCTGAACGTTGCCGAATATTGCCGAAGAAACTACGCCTACGGTTTATCCGTGCTCTTGGCATCTTGCTCGTACGCAGCGCGATAATGAATTTGTTAAAAAGAAGCAGTCGCCTTTTGGCCGAATAAATTAAATACTAGATAAAATCGAATATATTTTTGATAAAATATTTGCGACCGTGTGCACTGTACTCACGTCAGTGCAGTACACCTAAAAATATTTTCAATAGAAGAATCTTCCTAGAATTTCGTATAAAATACTTTTGACAAAGCATTTTTCGAAATAATATTTTTTACATGTATTTAAACAATTTTAATTGTTGTGTATATACTGGAGTATGTCGAACTGAATACCGCAGGCATAGACGATCGCATCGTTTATTAATTCGTCACGGTATGAAAAGTGCAATTAGATGAAACATCATTGCTCAAAACATCTAGGTACGAAGGTAGCTCGATAGAACGTAGATATCTCGAAGTAACGAACGTGTAAGACGTAGTCGATTTAACGGATGCGTTACAACCGACACGTGAGAAAGCCGAGAGAAGAGAGATCGCGGCTTACAGTTTGCATAATTCGTTTCGTATATTCAATTACACGCGTTCTGCTATCAGGCGCGACAGCGGCACACCTATCACGTAATGCCGGTCGAATGATTCGCGTTACCTCTCGTAAGTGTCTTAATTTTCCTACTACTAATTAGCGCGCTTCAATTACGAGCGGAAACGAGTGCGTCTTTAAGTCAACCGTAGATAAAGTGTAGTTGTATATTTTTGCGAACTTACTCCGGAACATCTCTAGCGATTTAATCTAGATAGAATCTAGGAAATTCGTATTGTTAAATGAGCGTGTAACTCGTTAATAAATAATTATTACGCGTGTGTATATACGTTGCACTTACACGTTTCAACGGCGTACACACACACGCACGTCCAAATTAGTGTCTATTATATATTTTTTAAGCAATTGTACTATGTCAATAATAATTGTATATTCTATACGCACACGTGACATTTATTCTGCCTTTTAAAAAATTTATTCTGACAGGATAAAAGACATTTATTCTGTCTTTTGCGCGCTATTCCTATATTTTCATCTATATTTAAAGACTAACATAAATTATATACTCTTCTCATGTAATATGATTTGTTTTCATCAAGTATTTCATCGAAAACATAATTTTATTTATAATTATAAGAAGTAAACTTTTCAAGTAATTTTTCTTTTCTAATATTCACATTTTTCTTAAACATTTCTTTTTTTTAAGAGAAATCTGGCAATGTATCTTCAGTTGTTAAATATGTCTTGACGCAGTACCATTTGATGAAGTTGAGCAGTAATATTGAAGCGTAAGTTTTTACCTGCAGTCGCTAAATATTCTATTAAAGCTCTGTTATGCTAGATTTGGTAAATCAATCAAGAAACACGGTAGTCTCGCGCATTTTTGTTGATGCAGGCAGATTGGATTAAATTTATTCCTTATATGCAAAGAACTGTGTGACCACAAATGGTCTTATATGTGGCCACAAATGGTGCATCTACTCTATACGCGTAGTGTATAATCAATGCAAGAGAATAAGCCTACTAATATTTCATGTGTTGCGCGACAAATTTTTTCAATATGTTGATTGACTGCTAG
>NJRL01000563.1:90112-108218 GCA_003063815.1 Aphaenogaster rudis | reverse complement strand
GTTGGAGCTCAGCGTCGCGCTGCTTCAAGGCCGCTGAATATTCTGCGAGCTGCTCGCGCAGCCGTTGAATGTCCTGCCGCTGCTCCTCGCACTGCTGTCGGATCTCTCGCAGAGCGGGCTGGAGTGTATAAGTCTCCGTGGAAGGCTCCGTCGCCGCTCTCCTGAGTCTCAGCCTCTTAGCTGCCGTTGCATTTCCCTCCGACATCGCTAGTGTTTCGCACTACGCTCCGGACGATCCCGGACGAGCCCCCAAAAAATGTTACGCCCGGGAAGCGAACTCGAGAGTTCGCGTCTCGCTGGCTCTCACTCGCGCACACACTTGAGCACTCGCGCGCGAGTAATAAAGAGACACCAGGTTTATAAAAGAACACGCTTTAATGAAAGCTAGAACTACAACAAGAGAAAAGGTGATAGATCGCGAGCATGTCCGTTCGAGTCGGAGGCTCAGCTTTCTGTCTGAACGTCCGTTTGACAGACGAAACTCTCGTTGCCCGGAAAACTCGCTTCGCAACTTCTCACCGATAGCTCGATCCGGCGCGCTCTCGTTCGACTCGGCGCGGGCATAACAATATGACCGTCATATAACTTACCATCAACAGTTGCTACAAGATAGAAGGAATATTTAAACAAAATTTTTTTAACCGCCAGTAAATAATTAACGTGTAAGAAATTGTAAAACGACTCAACTGGCAGGAGATAATACTTATATTTGTCACTACGTATCAACCATACGGATTGTGGTCCTCTACGAGTAACAAATTTTAATATTAATAATACTAAAGCATCTATATATGATTCTCCCCCTCCCCACAACACCCTCCCATCACGAAACTTGTTAGAAAATTTGTTGCGAAAAATATTACCTCAGCCAGGATTTGAACCTGGACCTCCCTACACTCTAGGCGGGCGTCGTGCCAGTTCGACCACCGAGGTCCAGGTTCAAATCCTGGCTGAGATAATATTTTTCGCAACAAATTTTCTAACAAGTTTCGTGATGGGAGGGTGTTGGGAGGAGGGGGGAGAATCATATATATAGATGCTTTAGTATTATTAATATTAAAATTTGTTACTCGTAGAGGACCACAATCCGTATGGTTGATACGTAGTGACAAATATAAGTATCATCTCTTGCCAGTTGAGTCGTTTTACAATTTCTTACACGTAAATTTTTTTATTTCTTGTAATCTAAAAAAACAAAATTATTAATAACAATTAATTTAATGATTCAATATAATTTTCATTTACTTAATTAAATAATTTTAAAACATTTATTAACACTATTTATTTAATACAAGATGACTTTTATAATTAGGTTATAGTTAATGATAAATAATAATATTTACTGAGAATTGAGCTCTAATTAATATTTTATATTAGGTTTTAAAATATTACCGTTATGATAAAAACTTGATTTATTCTTTTTGTTTGCTTGATTTAATAATCTAAAAATGTTTTGTGTATGGCTGCACAATTTTTAATTTTTAGTATTATTTTAAACAAAGAATTCTATTTTTGATTAAATTACTAATACAAATATTTGTATTATATATTCTCAATATTTTATCCTATACAGACTGTTATGTGAAAAGAAGTTCGTAAATAAAATAACTTTATCATTATTTTAGACAATACTTTAAAAATACATGATTGTGTTAAATAATTATAATTTTAATTAAGTTACAAAAAATTTTACTATAAATTAACAGAACGTTTTTAATTGTAATAATTAAATGACACTTGATATTGTATCGTACATGTTACCTGCTGCGAACTCACCAAAACTTACTCAACTCGATATTTGGCTATACCAGACAGCATTGAGTTGTCATGAATCATGATGGTATTAGATGGCTGTGCCTACCATATATTTCAGTCCTAGAGGAATCTACTCTCAAAGGCATTACCGTAAACACCCATGATGTTTTCCACTTGGAGACTGTACGGTATCCAATCATGCGATGTCCAATAATGCGGTGTCCAATCGTGCGGTGTCCAATCGTGTGGTATGTATGTTTACTCGTGTGGTATTCAATCATACGTTATCCAACCTTTAGATGTCCAATCGTGCGGTGTCCAATCGTGCAGTGTCCAATCGTGCAATGTGCGTGTCCAATCGTGCGGTGTCTAATCGTGCGGTGTCCAGTCTTGCGGTGTCCAATTGTGCGTGTCCAATCGTGCGTGTCCAATCGAGCCGTGTCTAATCGTTACGTGTCCAAATGGGATACGCCCTCCTGGCACGGTATCAGAGATAAAATCAACATTATCTGACCTTTTTGAAGGAATCCTCGAAGAACGACGTTTAGGTTCAGAGCTGACTTCCTGGCTAGGTTGTTTGAACTTGGGAGTGCTAATGGAAAGCAAGACCCGAGAAGGACTGACGCTAGAAGAATTGCTTTTTTCAAATGCGGAGAATAAATTTAGTGGGACGGAAGAAATTCTATGAAGGGAGGAAGGCGGAGGGAGAGGGGAAACTTCGCGCCCCTCCGCGTCCTCCCGCAAGAGACAGCCGCCTCTTGCATCACCCGCGCACAATCAGCTTGCTAGAGTTTTTCCGCGTGTGTTCGGGATTCGCAACTGAAGTACCCGCGAAAAATTACGTGAAAGCAAGAACGGTGCACGTTAACGCGCGAGAAACCCGCGAGATCTTCGAGACGCACTTAACGCGATATGACCTTCGTCACTTGGTAGCCGCATCACTCTCCGTGGTAGCCATTCCACCAGTGGTGTTAGAATGAGGACGCGGTTCACCCATCGACATATAGAATGGACTGAGCGTCCCTGTAGAAACATACACGCTGTAGAGTAAGAGAGACTACACAGGAGGCTTATGTTGTCTCTCTTGCTAGCATCTCATTGGTGATTTTGTTCTTTTAAGTCTCCTATATAGTCCCTCTTACTTTACAGCGAGCGCGTATTTTTCTACAAGGATTCTCAGTCCATTTTATGGCTGTGTTCCGATATATACTGCCAATACTAAAAATCTATGGTTCATGTTACGTATACTATAACAGATTTTCAGTACTGGCAGTGTATATTAGAACATGGCCTATGGGCTCACCCGAAAATCGGGTGGAAGGGATACGCACACAAAGAAAAGCACATCCATGAATGCTCGGAACTTCGACCTGTTTGGGATAGTAGATAAAGACAGCCACATAATATTTTATTTCTTTCTCTCACGCTACTTTTTGCTGTACGCCGAGCTGTTAGCCGGTTCGCTCGACGATTTAGATGTCGAGTCAATCACACTTTACCGCATTTGCAACATTTATATATAATCTTTGTCATATTAAAAAAATAAAATATTTATAATAATATAAGGTTAACGCGCGCGGACTCTCGCGAAAAGGTCAAAAAAATAAAACAATGAAGGCAAATGAGAGTCAAACGCAGATAACGGTGCGCAAATTTAACAATTAATTAAAATATGTAATACAATAAAATTTGAACGTTTTGGCTCATTTTTAGCCATTCTCAACAAATCACGGGTCTGACAATTTCAAGCTCACTTATACTCCATATAGTGTAGACCAGAGGTTAAGGCAATTAAAGAGTGTGCATCGGATAATTAAAGTACAAAAGACATCCTTCCAATACTTTCGAATAAGAATGTAGTTTATAAAATTTTATGTAAAAATTGTGATTCTTCTTATGTTGGTCAAACTTCGAGATAATTAAAGACTAGAATTAGTGAACATCGTAACTATATTAATAGGAATAATTCTACCCATTCAGTAATTACTGAACATAGATTGCAATTTAATCACGATTTCGATTGGAAGGATGTCAAAATTTTAGATACTGAACGCTTTTTAGGAAAACGCTTAATATCGGAAATGATGTTTATCAAATTACAGAAGAATAGTCTTAACTTACAGTCTGACACAGAATATTTACAGCACGCATACGTGTCAATCTTAAATAATTTATAAATATTATTTTGTCCTTGCATATATGTTCTGTAAGTGTCTTTCTGATTTTCATGTACTTTCACGATTTAGTTTGACTTTGCGCACCGTTGTTGACACATCTTCTTTTTAACTTAATAACTTTTATTTAAATTTTTTAATTTGTGACTGTTTTATTGACTGCTTTACTTATATATTGTTTTTCTGACTTTGATAAATCCATCATTTTAATCTGTTATGATGTCCAATTTTAATTTTAAGAGCGCTTTTACGGACTTCTCCTGGTGAGTGACCTGGTATTTAAATGGGTTTTATCTCTTATTAATTTTCTCTTTTAAAACTTATATATTTATCTCATTGCAATTGTTTAGTGTAGTGTCGTATTTTTATAGGATGTTTTTTGACCGACTACATCACTCGGCCAAGTAACCGTTGTGAACGATGCACACTCTTTAATTGCCTTAACCTCTGGTCTACACCATATGGAGTATAAGTGAGCTTAAAATTGTCAGACCCGTGATTTGTTGAGAATGGCTAAAAAATGAGCCGAAACGTCCAAAAATTTGATTGTATTATATATTTTAATTAATTGTTAAATTTGCACACCGTTATCTGCGTTTGACTCTCATTTGCCTTTATTGTTTTATTTTTTTAAAAAATATTTATATTTTTAATCAGAAAATAATAAATAATAGATATAAGAAAAATTTCGATCCAGAAACAACTTATATGCATATGAAGCATTCTCTGTCAACTCAGCCACTTTTTTTTTATCCTCTCAGATCTGTACCATAATTAGAGTATCACTCGAAGGTACTCTCTGTGAATTTTTTCATATTTTTAAATCCAACCTTTTAGAAAATGCAGTATTTTTCAAGTCAATAACGTATCTCGAAAACTATAAGTCGCAGAAAAAAATGTTCGAACATAAAAGTTGTAGTTTTATATCAGCTTTTTAATAAAAAATTTCAAATAATTTTATCGACCTGATGACGTTTATTTTTCACCAAAAAATGTAAAGATTATTGTTTCTTTCAAGAAAGGCCACTTTTATTTATCTGTAAAATTTACAGAATCTTTAGGCGTGTCGATTCCATTTAAAAAATCGCCAGAGTGGGATCGATCAAAGTTCCGGAGTAAGAAAATATAAATCATGCGAAATCATATGTAACTGACCTTTGTCTTACTGAAAATGTTTTAATCGCGGGAAACTATAAATTACTTTGTGTTTGCACTGAAAAAATATATTTTACACTGAATAAAGTTGGTTTGACATATAATTGGCTTCGTTTCATACCTATAACTATCAAGAAATGGTTCCCGATATTATAAATCGATTCTTCTTTCATGTCGTACGGGCAAAACATGATAAGGGCTCGATATTTGGAATTATTGTGTGAGAGAATATGTGTGTGCAGAATTTCTGTCTTTCAAATTTCGGCTACAGTTCCAAAAAAGTTCACCCTCCGATTTTCATGAAATTGTCCCAAATGGAATGGTCCCAAATATTTTCAAATGAACATATGTAAAAAGTTTTTTGACGCAATTGAAAATCGACTGAGATAATGCTAAAATAATGATTGTACATATTAGGTAATGTTTTTGTGAGGTAAGGAGCAAAGCCTCTGTACTTCGCTTACGTATGTACTGTTTGTTGTGTACTAGGGTGGTCCATCTTTATAGGGGTGAAATAAAAAATTACTTGTTTTTTCGGGACACGCCCTTAAATAGTTCCATTTTATGAAAGAAAAATTCTCCTAAAATTTGATTCTTCTGGGACAACAGGAAAGCGTGCCGACTTTCACTTAATTTTGGTAAAACTATATTTTGAAATAAATATAATTTTAATTTAAGTAAAACTCGACAATTACAGCCTATACAAGAAATCATTTGGAAGGAGGTAAATTTTCTGTATTTTTACCCCCTGAATACAAAACTGATGATAAAATTGGAGGCTCTCTTGTATTTTCTAAGATATCGTCATGAAAATGAGAAGAAAAGAAGAAGAGGCGTACAGTTTCAAATTCGCAAGAAATTTCGATAATTATTTACATTAACGGACACCTCGCCGATCAGCTTGACATTAACATATGTTGTCAAGGTCATGACCTTGAGTAACAATCGGAAGGCTTTAGCCGTCGCTCGCGTTGTTTATTAAAAAGTTATTAACAAAAGGAGTTGACAAAATAAAAATATGTTTAACTCCATAATTTGGAAAGTTATAAACCAATGTGGAACAATTATGGACCTTGTTTAACACTGTAAGCAGGGGGCGGTGTGGGGTGGACCTAGCTTCGCGTGGAAAGTTGCAAATCTATGTGGTACCTCGTTTCGCGTAGAAAGTGTACGCCTGGAAACAGTAGGTTCCGCCCCCCTACGGGGGGACTCTACTTACGGAGATATAACTCTACCCACACCAATTCTCTGCTGTGGGTGAAAAAATATATGCGTGAAAAGTTGTAAACCCATGTGGCACCTCGTTTCGCATAGAAAGTGTATGCGTGGCGGTAGTACGTTCCGCCTCCTTTATGAGGGGGGCTCCACTTATGGAGATATAATCCTATCCATACCAATTCTCTGCTGTGGATGAAATTCACTGCGTCCACGTATACACTTTCCCACCCACACTAGAGAATTGGTGTGGGTAGGGTTATATCTTTCGGAAATGGAGCTCCCTCATGGAGGGGGGCGGAACCTACTGCCTCCACGCATACATTTTCCACGCGAAACGAGGTGCCAGATGGGTTTACAACTTCCACGCATACACTTTCCCACCCATACTAGAGAATTGGAGTGGGTAGGATTATATCTCCGTAAGTGGAGCCCCCCCCCCGTTTCATAAATAAAGCAAACACAATTGAGAAACCAAATATGCGAGTTTAGCGTTTTCTTCTCATTTTCATGATGATATCTTAGAAAATACAAGCGAGGCCCAAATTTGATCAACAGTTTTGAATTCAGGGGTATGTATAAAAATACATAAAATTTACCTCCTCTCAATGATTTCTCGTATAGGCCCTAATTGTAGTTTTACCTCAATTTGTTAGAAATATCCCTTTTATTTATATCAAATTTTACCATATCTTATTGCATTAACAAAACCTTTTTACCTCTTTCCACTAAACATTTCTTTAAATTCCCTAATTACCAGCCGCAGAGAGGTAGTATTTGTCCCGCTATCACAAATATAATTCTTATTGGGAATTCTTTTTTAAATTATAATAGTGTTTGAGCGTGGGTAGATCCCGCGACAAGGACGGGATGAAAGTGGATAATAGTAATGGAAGTTCCAAGTGTATGGAACACTTCTTCATGAGTTCTTAACAATATTTAATATTGGTTAACAGCGACCACAATCACAAAAGAGTTCTCGATTATATTGTGCCGCGAGCTACTACACCGCGTTCGACCGAGCGGTTTGCAAAATGTCCGTTGTATATAGCTTACGGAAAGACTCGTTTGTTTTTTTGATTGGACATTATTCACCACAAATTGTTGGCAGTAAATTACCTTCTGGGAGAAGTGTTAAAAGTGTTTTTTTTAACTTAAGATAAGATAGATATTAAATAGATAGATATTTTTACTTGTTAGAAAGTTCATAATAGTAACAAAAACAAAAGCAAACCTTGGAGCTTTTTTCCTATAGTCGTCTCTTTCAATCGCGATTTTACGGTTGTAGTGCAGAGTTCGTTTTTAGTTCTGTTCTATAACTGATCGATAAGCGTGCTTGTACAAATCTCTCGAAAAAAAAATCAAAACGATGGGATTCGATAATCAGTACTGCAATCTTTTTTAACTCAAGAAACATAGAAAACAATCCAATTTGCGAGTGGAGCAAAACTGTGCATATTTCTCCATCCGATTTTTGAACCCATAGTTCCCATATTTGCTTTCATCGTATTTAAGTTCGATCCGTACTGCCCTCAACAATTTTGCAGCTAACGAGATGCCGAACAATCCGATACGTAGAGCATCGGAGGTAACACCGAGAAGGCGTAACTCCGCACGAGATACCGCGTGGTGCCAGAATAAGGACACGATTCACCCGAAAACAGTGATGCCTGACGGAAGACGCAGCTCCTTTGAAAGATAGGTGGAATGGATAAGCAAAGAAGGGATACACAAAGAAGAAGCACGTACATGGGCGATGCTAAGCGCATATTACGTATACGTATCCGCTTCATCTATCTTTCGGGGAGCCGCGTCTTCCATCTAGCATTACTGTTTTTGGGGGAGCCGCGTCCTCATTCTGATACCACGCGGTATCTCGTGCGGAGTTGCGTCTTCTCGGTGTTACCTCTGATGCCGGGTTGTTTGGCATCTCGTTAGCTGCAAAATCGTTAAGGGCAGTACAAATCAAACTTGAATACAATGAAAGCGAATACAAGCTGTGGGTCCCAGGCTCCCGTTGTTGTTCATTGAATCCCTCGATAGCAATCTTCTCCGCGACATTAGTTAGATGAGACATCACGGTATAAAGTAGTCACGTCGAAATAGTCGCCAATATTCGCTAAACGTGCTAACAGTAATAAAAAAAGAAATTATCGCGCAAAAGGGGCGAACCAAACCAAAAGGATGCAGAATCCGAGTTTTATCTCCGCGGTTGGACTTTACAACCCCTATGACAAGCGCCAAAATGTATCACATCATAATGTATTATGTATGAAATACACACATACAAAAATGATGTATATACGGTGTGTGTATGTGCGAGCGTGCGCGCGTGCGTGTGTATGGCATTAAAATTAGTTTGAGGTCACTCACTTCTAGTTCATTATCAACTGGTCTAAACTCCATGGCAGCTGTGGTACTGGAAGATTTTGTTAAGCCCTTTATGAAGACTCCTTTTACGCGTAGAGGCGCTGATATCTTTATGAAGCTCACGGTCGTCGTTTTAGGAACAATCTGTGTTGCTCTTGTTTTCATTGTCGAGCAGGCAGGCACTCATATGTTGCAGGTAAATATGGAGATATCCGATATCGATAAATGTAAACTAATCTTCTTTTCATATTTGAATGAATGTTATAGTTGTCCATAAGTCTAGGCTCCATTACCAATGGACCGTCCTTTGGCATTTTCAACATGGGAATGTTATTTCCATGGATTAATGGCAAGGTATGTGTTAAAAATAAATTTATATTATTTTTTGATGGAAATTATATTTAAATTCGTCAATAAGATTAAATATATGATTTAATTAAATTCGACAGGGTGCTCTAATCGGAGGAATTGCAGGTTTAACTTTTATGGGTTGGCTTGGTCTTTCTGCCGAAGCAGCTATCACCAGTGGAAAAATTAAGTTAGTATTATAAAATTATCAAAATGTACAGGGTCATTTTAATATCTCTACCTAAATATCTTTTTTCCTATACTTTTTACAAAAAAAGACAAAGTTGTATGGCCTGAAGGAGGACAACTAATGGTAAAATTAATTTTCGAAAAAATCAATTTTTCAACGTCAGGATTTCAAATAAATGTACACGACTTTGGTTTATCGCAATGAGAAAATAGTCCTTTATTATATTCTTGAATAACGATAAAAGAGATTTCGGCGTGATAGCTCTCGTGGTCTCTGCGCTACTGCCCCCGGCGAGCTTCTCCCCACTACATCCACGCTCTCTCGTGCTCGTTTTACGTTTTTAACGACGTCCGGGACATCTATCTTCTACTTTTCAGGACATCCTCCCCCTTCTTGGAAAAGAATATACAAAGTTTGTAATACTGCGAAGTGCTTATCATAAAATTACCTTAGATTAACTGAACAGAATATCAACTAAATCTAGATTTGCCCCTTTAGGGGTTGATTAGATCAAAATTCTGAATTATGTTTTTAAATATTTGTATGGGTAATCTTTGTAAGCAAAAACCAAATCGATATTTCATCGGGCTTAAGAGACATTGAGAAATTCGTTTGAGAAAACACATTTTACCCCTTTTCACCTTCTTAGGAGTCGAATTTCTAAAAATCCCTTCCTAATGGGTGCTTACATCATGGAAAGAATATGCTCTCCGAATTTCATGTTTCTAGGTTTAAGGGTTTGGGCTGGGGCGTTGATGAGTCAGTCAGTCAGGACATTTATTTTTGTATTGTATGTATAGATTTGCATATATGTATCGAGCTTGATTGACTACTTCTTTAATACTTTTATATGCACAATAATTAGAGAAATCATATTATGTAAAAAAAATCGTAAATTCCATTTTAAAAAATGACGATCTTTATATGACCTTAAAAATTGATTTTTTCGAAAATTAATTTTACTATTATTTATGTCAAAAGCAGTTAGATGTCTCTCCAATCGTTTGTAATACTTCGCTTTGGCGCCTTAACCGAACCGATATTCTCTCGATACATTAATTGCCTCGAGAATATTTTACGGTATAATAGATTTTTTTATATTTTAAAAGTGTTAACGAAGCTTGATTCAAAGAAAAGAATAATAAATCTTTCTTATACTATACACAAAAATTAGAAGCAAATCGTGTTAACAAAACACGATTTGCTTCTAATTAGTTAACACATTTTTGTGTTAACTAAACACAAAAATTAGAAGTAAAAGAATATATAATTATTAGACAATTTATCTTCTTCCAGGCCATACAACTTTTGTCTAAAACATTTTTTTGTAAAAGGTGTAGGAAAAAAGATATGTAAATAGGACATTAAAATGGCCTATTCTGTACAATCAATATTGTATTTCCTCAATTTCTTTTAAGTATAATTACGAATGTCCGATTATATCTATGTTTTTATAGATTTGATATGAAACCCGTCACCACAGAGGGATGTACCTATTCATTCCCACAAGTGGAGAATTTATTGTTATCTGTACCACCAGATTCAATTTTGGACGATGTTAATGGAGAGTAAGTTAAATAACATTAACTTTAATTATGCATAGAATAACTGCTAATAACTATTAATTTATTAAAATTAGTGTATGCCGCCCCTGACTCATGTATAACTTAAAACGCTCATTCATCAGCTTCAAATTGATTTAATTTATAAACTATTGCCCGGATGCGATTTTAGCAGAGAAATAGCTTATGTCTTCTAGTACAGAGAATTGTATTGTGCACTCCATGCGCGCGAATCCTGTATAGATATATTTTTTTGATGATGGATAGACAGGAATATTCAAAACCACACAATTGTAGCTATATATAGATATAACTCATTTAATAAATAAATAAAATATTTAAAAACGGATAATATAAGAATTCTCATTAGCGCCACATCGTTTTCTTCTTTTATTTTCTTTCTTTGTCTTTTATGATGTTGACTTCTTCTCTTCCTCCCTAGAATTTATGTATAATTTATTTACTATTACGGTTGATATTACAATTGATAACTTTCTATTCTTTGTCCGATAATTCTTACACTCGACCATCCGATGATATCTATTTCCAGATATTATGTATCTTTCTAGAATGAAATATCTTTGAGTAAGTTTCTCTAAGGCTTCATACAATTTGTCGCTACTGAAACCATACAAGAATCTTCATCTTATCGAATATTTCATACTACGTTTTGAAATATCCTTTTTGTTTGATATGGACAATATTTTGCAGTCAATTTATGTCTATATTGTGTCTATTTAATAGTGTAAGGCTCGGGTTTGAATTCAGAGGTTAATCCGAATTAATTAGGGAAAAGCCTTGGTGTCTTCTTCTTCTTCTTAGACCCCGTTTGGATATCCGACTCAATTAATGTGAGTCACAGTACCATGCTAATAGAATCCATAGATCCAGAAAGAACCTCTTCGGGGATAGAAGTTCAAAAGCCTTGGTGTCAGGATAGAACGTGAGGTGAAACCGCGGTTTGTGCAGACGCAAATAACGATACTGTGATGAAGCACCAAAAGAACATATTTCACGCGTACAGTTGTACATGATCGACTTAGCCGTTGATTCGCACAGGACAGTTCAAACACGAATGCTATTCGCTGTAGCGAGCTTGTGCTCGTACCAGCTAGAGACAGTTGGAAGGGGCTCCGTCCATCAATCACCGCTATCGACCTAGAGCATGGACTGCGCTATCCCTACTTTACTCGTATATAAAACAAGGTCCAGAAAAATGAGCGAGATAGCAAGTGACCGCGGACTATCTCTGTCTCTATCTATGAATCTGATTAGTTAAAAATCGATCGCACAGGAACGTAAGAAAAGGATTTGACCGCGGACTCATGCTGTCCTTCTTCCACATTGAGACTAACTTTCGACTTGCGTTGCGCAGTCCATGCTCTAGGTCGATGGTCACCGCCGTGTGGATAGAAAGCAGGACGCACGCATGTCCTGGCGTTGAAGTCGGTAACATAACCAATCGCAGACTAAGTAGCCGATGCGCACGCAGACCACTTCCGGTATAATCCGCGGTTAAAGTAACCTTTAACCAGCTCGGCCAACCTGGCAATAATATTCGACCCGAAAGTTTTACTAATAAAAACAAACTATATGCGTATAAAAAAATTAACCAAAATTATCGATATTAATAACGCTTAGAGAACGCTTACGAAGTAATGTAACCAAACAATAGAATATATTGTCATAAAACTTATACGATAGAATTTGTATTATAAAATAAGCTAAAAAAGACCCTAAAAATAAAAGTATTAAATCGTATTAAAGCATATCGACTATTGCAACTTATAAGATAAGTATATATACGAAGGATTTAACCTACGGGTTATTATAGTAAAAACATTATCATAAAATCACAGTATTGATGGGTCTAACCCATGGTTTCATACAGTCCGATGACAATATTGAGTCATACGGTTTGGCAGTTATATTAAAGCCTGGAATGTCTTGAATGACATACCAATTTTTCTTGAACACCTTAGCAACTACATAAGGACCTTTATACTTTGGTTTGAGTTTTCTATCCTCATCCGGTTTAACAACAGAATTTCTTATTAAAACGTAATCTCCTAATTTGTACTGAGGTTTTTTTATGCTTTTCATCATAATAAACCTTATTATATTCTTTGATTCTTTTGATAGACTCTAGGGCTATGTTACGCCGATTATTTCGCTCTTGTTCGAGATCGAATTCGGTCTTAGCATTGACGACTTTTTTAAGAAAGGATTTTATAAATCTATTAATCCTTTCTACAAGGCCATTAGTCCAAGAGGCGGCTACCGCCACTAGATGGTATGTAATTTTATTACCATTTAGAAAGTTAGCAAATTCTTGTGAAGTGAAAGCTGTTTCTCTAATCCTCCGAAATTAGAGTTGTTAGTTTAGCTAAATTTTGGAACTGTTAAATGTTTAATGACTTTTTTGGATGTAGTAGATTTCACGGGAAAGAGCCATGTGAATCGGGTAAAAACATCTATGATGATCAAAATATGCTTGGAACCATTCGTGGTCTCTTTAATTGGTCCCAAGTGATCTATAATAAATTTCGGGTACGCCGAACTAGTTGTGCGGCGTAAATATAGCACCCGTGTCATGCTTTGTCGCGCACGTTGCGCATATACTTGGCGCGAGACACTGCCGTGTCTCTTGATAACATGCATAATTTCCAAAGGAATAGAATTGGAATCTGTAATTTGCATTTCACCTTCACGAGAGTTTATTGCCGAATTAACCATTAAACATGTAAAGCAATTCTCAATATAATTTTTTACTCTTTTACATAAAGAGAGAAACCAATAATTGTTATTGATCCCTTGAATTATTTTTTCGACTCCGCAGTGTGCCAACTCATCGTAGTAGATACGAATTATATTTAATATCATAGAGACGGTACCACGAAACGGGGTATATCTATCTTTTCTGAAAATGAGAACCTCTATTAACTCAAAATTTTCGTGGTCTTTAAATTCGAGATCTTTAGCAATCGCCTTTATTCTAATGTCTTGCAACTGCCTGTATTTTAACTCTTTTTCGAGTGGTAGAGCTTCCACAAAATGAATAATATGACTTAAGGCATCCACATATGCCATTTTTGATCATCTCGATAAATGATTTTAAACTTATAATTTTGTAATTTAAAAATCCAACGAGCAATTCTAGGGTTCATGTTTGCTTTATTATCCGCATGAATTAATGCGTGACGATTGTAAAATCCAAACCAAATAAATAAATATGGAATCTTACAACAGTTCTGACAATGAAAAGCATTTCAAGCTCGAAGCATTTCAATAGTTTCCTTGTCTTTTTGCTTCCGGGATGTGCCAGATTGTGGACGGTATTGAATATTCTCTGTCTAAGGCTGAGTGGAATGTACGGGTGTACATCACTCCCTGAGATATTGCAATATAAAGCAGTATCGCTGTTTTCCAGGTTAAGTTTCTTTAACTGTAGAGATGAGGAGTTAGAACGCAAGGATTCCTTCAACTCCTCATCGTCTTCCTGAGCCTTTGCGATTTCTTCAGTCAAAACGGTGACTGGGAATTCGATGGCTTGGACGCGAGATAGTGCGTCTGCAACAGTGTTCCTATCATCTGTTATATGAATAATATCAGTAGTAAATTTTCCGATATAATCTAACTGTCTTGTCTGCTGTGGTGATGCTTTATCTAATTTCTGGCAAAAAGCGTACGTTAAGGGTTTGTGATCTGTCTTAATAATTAATCTTTAACCTTCAACTAAATGTTTAAAATATTTGAGTCCGCTATATATTGCTAAAAATTCTCTATTATAAGTACTGTAACGTCTTTGAGTATCTGTTGATTTTTTAAAATAAAATCTTAAAGGTCTCCACGTACCGTTTTCGCGCTGCTCGAGTACTGCCCCCATGCTCCTATTACTAGAGTCTGAGGCGTCTGTATGTAATGGCAGCGTCGTATTGGCTCGAAGATGTGCCAACATGGATGCATTGGCTAACTGAGATTTGCAGGATTCGAAGGTTTGATTAGATTCGGAAGTCCATGCAATTTCACGTTTGTCTTTCTTCTTCATGGCTTGCAAGTAAGCGTGCAGTGGCGCTTGCGCGGCATTCTTGATGAAGCGACGATAGAAATTGATTATACCAAGGAATCTGCGTAGTTCTTGTACAGTTTTTGGCCTTTTATACTTGATAATCTTTTGTACTTGGCTTCTACTCTCTCTTTTAGAAACTTTAATCCATCTTCATTGACTAAGTTTCCACCGAAGGGTTTGAATCGAGTCAGAGTCGAGTCAGACTCGGGTCAGAGTCGGGTTAGAGAAGGGTTTAGGATCGAGTTTGATGTTTCCACCGCAGGAGCAATCATCCTAACCCGACTCTGACCCGATTCTGACCCAACTCTGACCCGGTTCAAACCCTCGATGGAAACTTAGTCATTGATGTGGTATACTAAATAATCTATTTTGTTCGCACCAAAAATGCATTTGGAGAAGTTGATTGACAACCCGAATTTGCATAACCTTTCTAGTACAGTCTTTAAGTATTATTCATGAGATTGCTCGTCGGCAGAAGCGATGATGATGTCGTCAATGTATGCATGACACAACTTGAGTCCTCGCAAGGCAGTATCCATCAATTTTCGAAACGATTGTGCAGCGTTGCACAATCCAAATGTTATCACATTGAATTTGTAACGATGCACTCCCCCCCCATTGCATCGTTACTACCGGCGATCACCAGCCGATGCCTTGCGAACAACCGCCGGATGCCACCCGACCGAACATCAATCGGGCGAAGAAAGGGCGCATAGCGCCGATAATCTCTCCAAATGCACGGCCGCTGCACCAGCAGCCGCGAGTTAGCGGACTCGCACGAGCTCGTACATATCGAGTGTTCGGGTATCTTTGCCTAAGCGCCGAGCGCCACCGAATCGAGCCGCCGCCGCCGAGGAACCGTTCCGTAGAGTGGGTATAAAGAGAGTGTCACCAATGTATGTTCCTAATGCTGATTGGTCCGCCATATTTTCAATTTTCTTTAATATGATTGGTTTATACCCTTAGATCCAGGAGGAACCAACGGCAAGAACCAATCATATTAAAGCTGCTTTTGACAGAAAATGGCAACTTCCGGGCAGAAAATGGCGACTTCCGGGTAATTGGCGACACTCTTTATACCCATTCTACCGTACCGCACCGTTCACCGCTGAAGCCCTATGCGTCGCGGCGCCTATCGACGGAATCGACCGACACCGCGCCGAAGTATCCCGAGCACCGAAATTTGAGGTATATGAATCCCGAATTTATGAGTGGCACCCGTTTGACCACGTCCCGATTGACCACGGTCCCGATTGACCACGTTGATATAGACCACGTTGCGATTGACCACGGTCCCGATTGACCACCGTCCCGATTGACCTCGGTCCTGATTGACCACGTTAATATTGACCACGGTCACGATTGACCACGTCCCGATCGACCACGCGACCTAACCTGACCACCTGACCACCGTCCCGAGTGACCACGGTCCCGATTGACCACATTGTATATTGACCACGGTCCCGATTAACCACGTTAATATTGACCACAGTCCCGATTGACCACGGTCCCGATTGACCATCGTCCCGATTGACCTCGTCCCGATTGACTACGGTTCCGATTGACCACCGTCTTGATTAACCACGTTAATATTGACCACGGTCCCGATTGACCACTTTAATATTGACCACGTCCCGATTGACCACCGTCCCGATTGACCACGTCCCAATTGACCGCGTATCCCGATTGACCACCGTCCCGATTATTTGTATATTTGCATATTTAAGTACATGATTGAGTGTACTAGGGGGCTGCGCCCCGCAGACCCCGCCTGCAAAAATCTGACCTAACCCTAACATGTGTCACTCGGGACCGCAGTCACTCGGAACCGTGGTCATTCGGGACCGTGGTCAATCGGGACGGTGGTCAATCGGGACTGTGGTCAATCGGGACCGTGGTCAATAAAGACCGTGGTCAATCGGAACGGTGGTCAATCGGACCGTGGTCAATCGCAACGTGGTCAATCGCAACGTGGTCAATATCAACGTGTTCAATCGTGACCGTGGTCAATATTAACGTGGCCAAACGGGACACTCCCGAATTTATTAGTAACAAATCACTCCTATGTGAGCCAGTCATCACATATCAGCTGTGCCACAGATCTAGCCTTATCCAGATTCTGATACTCGAGATAGCGAGAAAAGGGGGTAGAGAGTGCTTTACCTCCGCCGACCGTTCGCGGCAGCTTTCTCGAGCTCCAACCACTCCGTGACCGATTCGACGAGAAACAGGGTTCGAGCGTGCTCTGCCTCCGCCAAACGTTCTTGGCAGTCGAACGGGCGACTATTCTGATATCCTCTGGCAAGTCCGACAAGAAAAAGAGGATCGAGCGTGCTCTGCCTCCACCTATCGTTCTCGGCAGTCGTATTGTCTACAGCCTATCCTTTCGGTGCCGACAAGAAAAAGGGGGTTGAGTATTCTCGGTCTCCGTCGACAGTCGCCATCGTCCTGGGGTTCGATTCTTGAAGTCATTCGCAAGAGAAACGTATGCGCAAATTCAGCTCTTACAGAAAAGTTGCAAGTTGATTGGCTATTGCATGATTTTTAGCCAATCAACTTGTAGATTTTCTGTAAGAGCAGAATTTGCGCATACGTTTCTCTTGCGAATGACTTCAAGAATCGAGCCCCTGTGCTCCTGCATCGGGACCTACGAGGGTGGGAAATTGCACCGTGCAGCTGTAACGCTCCTCCGCGCGGCTCGATTTTACGTCGCTTACCGATGTTGTCGAATCGCGCGGTCGCGCTACGGTGTTCCGTACTACGGGCGGAAAGCTTGTCGGATTGTCCGGGTACGGCGGAGAGAAAGAGAATGTTTAGATGTTATAGATATAATTTATTATAAATAGAATGCCAATGGGTATGTACAATAGATGTGTGATGGGGATTATTCGAACGTACTGAGTATTTACAATGTATTTGGCCGGCCGATGCGAATACGCGGAATTATTCGGGGACGTCGTTATCTCGTCGATGTTTTATCGCGACCTAGTTTTCGGCGGAAACAGGTGTTTAGTTCTATTTATACTTTCGGCCTACTGTGGCCTTCGCGTTACTTCGCCGAGTCGCGGGGGTGTTTACTATTTCGCGTGGTCAGAGACGCGGGGCGACTGGCCTTCGCGGGGCCGGGCGGCTAGCGCGATGCTTCTACCGCTCGCGGGCGGTTCGCGGCGTGGGGTCCGCGGTATTGTTCGCGAAGCGACGTTATTCCGAGAATCGCGGGTCGTTTTCCGGGAATCGCGGCCCGTGTTCGCCGAATTGACTTCGCGCG
>NJRL01000563.1:79411-90012 GCA_003063815.1 Aphaenogaster rudis | reverse complement strand
TTGAGTATTCTCGGTCTCCGTCGACAGTCGCCATCGTCCTGGGGTTCGATTCTTGAAGTCATTCGCAAGAGAAACGTATGCGCAAATTCAGCTCTTACAGAAAAGTTGCAAGTTGATTGGCTATTGCATGATTTTTAGCCAATCAACTTGTAGATTTTCTGTAAGAGCAGAATTTGCGCATACGTTTCTCTTGCGAATGACTTCAAGAATCGAGCCCCTGTGCTCCTGCATCGGGACCTACGAGGGTGGGAAATTGCACCGTGCAGCTGTAACGCTCCTCCGCGCGGCTCGATTTTACGTCGCTTACCGATGTTGTCGAATCGCGCGGTCGCGCTACGGTGTTCCGTACTACGGGCGGAAAGCTCGTCGGATTGTCCGGGTACGGCGGAGAGAAAGAGAATGTTTAGATGTTATAGATATAATTTATTATAAATAGAATGCCAATGGGTATGTACAATAGATGTGTGATGGGGATTATTCGAACGTACTGAGTATTTACAATGTATTTGGCCGGCCGATGCGAATACGCGGAATTATTCGGGGACGTCGTTATCTCGTCGATGTTTTATCGCGACCTAGTTTTCGGCGGAAACAGGTGTTTAGTTCTATTTATACTTTCGGCCTACTGTGGCCTTCGCGTTACTTCGCCGAGTCGCGGGGGTGTTTACTATTTCGCGTGGTCAGAGACGCGGGGCGACTGGCCTTCGCGGGGCCGGGCGGCTAGCGCGATGCTTCTACCGCTCGCGGGCGGTTCGCGGCGTGGGGTCCGCGGTATTGTTCGCGAAGCGACGTTATTCCGAGAATCGCGGGTCGTTTTCCGGGAATCGCGGCCCGTGTTCGCCGAATTGACTTCGCGCGGTAATTCCCGTATTCCGCGTACGCGAGGCCGGATTTCGAGACGGTCGACAATATACAGCGCGACGCGATCGGTTGCTCCCGATCCCGTGGAACTGCAATTGTCGCGGGTATATTTTCCGGCGGCTGAGTTCCTCCGGTGTCACCCGGCTTCTCGCAGGTAGCCCCCTGCGATTAGAACTCAGTCGGACATTGACAGTACGGGACTTAGAAACTGACGGATATTTCCAAGTATCGCCGGTATTGTGCGGCTATCACAGGTAGCTCCCTGTGATGGATACTTATAAAAACGGTGGATCGGAAAATGACTTAGTTTCTCCGGTAGCTCCCGGCTCACAGGTAGCGCGCTGTGAATGAAACTAAGTCGGAACTAGGTAATATCGGAAACTAGGGACGGACGGATATTTCTAAGTATCACCGGTCTGGTACGGCTATCACCGGTAGCACCCTGTGAATGATACTTTAGAAATTTCGGGACAGACGAGAACGTAGAATGCGGCGGATATTTCTAAGTATCACCGGGCGAGCCCGGCTATCACAGGTAGCGCCTTGTGATTGATACTTAGAAAAATTCGGAGCGATAGGAAACTTAGTTTCTCCGGTAGTGCCCGGCTCACAGGTAGCGCCCTGTGAACGAAACTAAGACGGAAATCGGTCAGGAACTTAGCCTCTCCGGTAGCGCCCGGATATTGTAGGTAGCTCCCTACGATTGAGACTAAGTTTTCGGTGATCGGAAATTTTAGCTAAGTGTCGCCGATAGCTCCCGGTTATCTCAGGTAGCGCCCTAAGATTGATACTTAGCCGGATTTCGGTAGGATTCTCTAGGAATGGCTCGCTCTGCTTTCGGAAACGGTCTAGAGGCAGGCTCGCCGAGGAATCGGTGTCTAGTCGTCGGGGACTACCTCTTTATACCGGAGTCGGCCCGGATTCGGGTCAGGTCGGTACGGTTCGACCGACCCCGGTGTTAGAGAGCCCCCTCCGATACGGCGGTAATTTTCCGGCGGCCCGACGGTGTGACGCGTTCGGCGTCGTGAGTTTCGGCGGCGCGGTGACGGTGCGTCTGTGACGTCGCGTCGTGACGTTACGTCGTGACGTCGAGGAGCCGTGTTTGGCTCAGCGCGGTGTGTACGCGTGATCACGCCAAGCGCGCGTGATGTACACGGTACATCACTGATTACATTTCTCGGGCGTATTGCGCCCTGCGGCTAGCGGATGCCGGCTAGCATTACGCGTGGCGATAGCGTGCGTGTATCGCCGCTGGTCGCGACGGTGGTCGTTCGCGACCCTTTGTCCCGATCGCCGGGATCCGCGTCGGTTCGCTCGCGGGTCGGTGATTTTTACGGGCCGGTTGCCCCGACGGCTAGTCGGTCGGGGGTACTCGTGGCTCGTAATCAGTACCCCGGGGGGTGCCTCGTTACACAGCTCACACCACGAATTCACACTATCCGCCGAGACCGTGTGTACACTCCGCGATCGCGCTCCCGACCCACACCGCTTCGCCGGCCCCGCGGCCGAGATCTATCGCTGTGATCCGCCTGTGATCCACGCGTTATAGGCCACATGTGTGTGAAGCTGGCATCTCAAGTGTCAGCATCTCACAAATAAACGTCAGATTTTTTTTGCATCCAGCATAGTTCTACAGTTTTTGATAGGTTTTAACAATAGTTCCTGTTATAGTAGGATCCCTCCTTATCGGCGGTAAGCGCCGGCCTTAGTTAGAGTTAGCCTGTATGTACGTCCACACGCTTGAGATGAAATAATAAAGATATTTTGTTAACACTGAAAGCCCGTGTTGTTACATGGTGTCAGAAGTAGGATTAAATTAATTAGACAACACGGGGAACATAGCGAATACTAAATTACGTTTCAACAGGTGATATCTTCATGTAAACGAATACAAGTTACAGGCTAGTACCAGATAACCTAGAAATGTCGTCAAACATCAAACTACCGAAGAGTTTACTTATTAGTCAGGATGCGGACATGAAGCAAGTGTGGACAGAGTGGAAGGAAGCATATTACTATTATAGTATTGCAACCGAATTAAACAAAAAATCAGAGGAAGTTCAAGCTGCCACCTTAATTGCCACTCTCGGCCAATCTGCCCTTAGAGTTATTAACAATTTAGGCGTAACTGAAGTGGAGAAGAAGGTACCAGAAATTATTTTAGATAAGTTGACAGCCTATTTCGCACCATCACGTAATAAAACATACGAGAGGTGCCAGTTTCATCGTATCAAACAACAACAGACGGAAAGTTTTGAAGAATTTCTGCAACGACTTCAATGTCAGGTTAAACGTTGCGGCTACAATCCTAATGATGTCGATGAATTTGTCATGGATCAAATAGTGGTAGGAATCAAATCTGAATAATCTCGACAGAGACTTTGGGTTGAAGAAGCTTTAGATTTGGAAAAAGCCAAAAAGGTATGTAGGGCAGCGGAAAGAGCCGAAAAAGAAATAAATACTTTGCAATATGATGTCGAACCAAACACATTGGTAAAGATAAATAAAATTCAAGGGGATAAATTTCAATGTGGACGGTGTGATACAGAGCACGGTAGAAAACAGTGTCCTGCTTTTAATGCTACGTGCAACAAATGTAATCGAAAAGGTCATTTTGCAGTAAAATGCCGCTCAAAGCAGTTAACTAAAACAAAAGCGAGCAAATCTAAGTCGGGGAAAAGTAAATCAAAAAAGGTTACAACAATCGAGAGTTTCAATGACGAAACCGAATCTGAAAATGATTCGAATTACGAATATAACGCGTCAATCATCAGAATCAACAAAATTACGGCTGATGACAAGTGGACAGAGAAACTGCAGATTGGCAAAAAGTTCATTATGGTTAACCTTGACACAGGCGCTGAATGTAATGTAATGTCATTCAAAGAAGCAAAAAGACTGAAACTGGAAACTAAACAATCGCTGACCAAAAGAATTATCACATATAATAATGGGACAGTACCTATTATTGGCGAGGTTAAAACTGTTTGTAAATCGCCAAAGATATCGGTCATCGTGAAGTTCAAGATAATAGACGAGGATCTTACAACTATCTTAGGTAGAGAAATGTGCGAAAAGCTGGGACTGATTATTCGAGTACAACAGATCGGGCGATGCAAAACACGAATACGAAATTGACTTTATCGACGATCCAAAATTTAAAATAATGCCACCCCGAAGAATTCCACAAGCATTGAAAAGCCGCGTCAAGGAAGAGTTAGACAAAATGGTTGTTATGAAAGTGATCGAGCCAATCAAAGAGCCATTGCCGGCGGTCAGTCCATTAATTATAGTCAGAAAAGGTAACGATAATCACAACATTAGAATCTGTATGGACCCAACCGAGCTAAATAAAAATATCAAGAGACGCCACTATCCATTGAAGACAGTTGAAGAAATAGCTGCCAAGGTAAGCGGTGCTAATTACTTCACGAAACTGGATTGTAATAAAGGATTCTGGCAAATCCCAGTTACTGAAAAAACATCTCAATTTCTAGCCATCGCAACGCCATGGGGTAGATACAGATATCTACGTCTACCATTTGGTATATCATCAGCCCCGGAGGTGTTTTCGCAAATAATGAATGATACACTTCAAAACATCGAAAATTGTGAAATAGCCATGGATGATATATTTTTATTTGCTAAAACAAAAAAGGAACTTCGAGATATTACAGAAAAGGTTAAAACTCGACTGAAAAATGCTGGTTTTACATTGAACAACAAGAAATGTGAGTATGAACAACAGCGCATCAAATTTTTAGGGCATATCTTTACTCCGAGCGGTTATGAAGCAGACCCAGAGAAAGTTGAAGCCATTTCCCGATTGAGCAAACCAACAAACATCAAGGAATTACAACGGTTACTGGGAATGGTTACGTACCTCAGCAAATTCATTCCAAATTTGTCAGATATTACTGATCCTCTAAGAATTCTATTAAGAAAAGAAACCGCTTGGTTCTGGGATACTCAACAAGAAGAAGCATTTATCACAATCAAAAACGTTCTCATTAGTACACGGGTCTTGGGATATTATGACGTAAATGCTGATGTTAAACTTTCTGTGGACGCAAGCTCTAAAGCGTTAGGTGCGTGTCTAATTCAAAACAACCGCCCAATTGCCTACGCTACCCGAGCACTCACTAAGACTGAACAAAACTATCTTCAAATTGAAAAAGAAGCAACGGCAATATGCTTCGCATGTAAAAAATTCCATGAATATGTCTACGGCAAAAAGCTAGTAATAGAATCAGATCATAAACGGTTAGAAACGATCTTCAAAAAACCACTGACCAACGCTCCAGCGCGTCTGCAACGAATTTTATGGGAAGTACTTCAATACGCACCACACGTAGTCTACAAAAGAGGAACACAGATTCCAATTGCCGACACATTGAGTCGTGATTGTCTTCACCCAACAGGAAACGGCAATATCAATCATCCAGATGATAATGACGAATCAGAATATAAGGTATTTGTTACTTTGTCAGTACCTGATAGCACAAAGCAACGCTTTACGGAATTAACAGCCGAAGATCCTGAATTAAAGTTGTTAAAGGCAGTAATTTTAAAGGGATGGCCCGATGAAGCAAAGATACTCCCCGAAGCTATTCGTAAATACTTTAATTTTAAAGAAGAAATCACTTTGGACGAAGGAATGTTATTTAAAGGCACAAAGATAATAGTTCCGGAAGCTGAAATAAGTAATATCCTAAAAGATGTTCATAAAGGTCATCCAGGAATTAACAAGTCGCTTTCCCGTGCACGAAAAAGTTTATTTTGGATTAATCAATCAAGAGACATCCGAGAGTACGTTCAACGATGCTCAACGTGTCAACGTTTCCAAAGATCCAAAACGAAAGAGCCATTACTACAAAAGGTAATACCGGATTATCCATTTCAAAATGTGTCTACTGACTTATTTCACTTTAAAGGGAAAGAACATTTGCTTATAGCGGATCATTACTCCGGGTTTGTTGATTTTCACCAGTTAAAGTCGTCGGCGGCAGCCGAGGTGGTAACGCAAATGAAAAAATGGTTTGCAACCCATGGAATACCGGAAATCCTAGAATCGGACGGTGGTCCACAATTTACATCCAACACTTTCAAACAGTTCGCCAGCCGCTGGCAGTTCGATCATCGAATTTCCAGTCCGCATTATGCAAGATCAAACAGCTTTGCTGAGCGGAATGTTCAAACCATTAAGAATATGCTGAGAAAATGCCACCATGATGACACCGACGTCTATGAGGCGCTCTTAATGCTTCGTAATACGCCGAGAAACAATGAACTTGGTTCGCAATGCCAACGTCTATTCAGTCGCAACACCAGAACGTTCATCCCAATTGAAAAAGAGCAACTAATACCAAAAATTATTAATAACGTTACACAGGAATTGGCACGCTTGCGATTTCAACAAACAGTGTATTCTGATAAAATCTCGAGTCCGTTCAAACAATTGGAAGTTAGCGAGAGAATCCGTATGCAAACAGGACCCAGGGAATGGAAATCAGCAACGGTCGTTGGAAAAACAAGTTATCCACGATCAGTGATTGTTGAAAACGAATTGGGCAAGAGATACAAGCGCAATAATATTCATTTGGAACGATCTAAAGCACTTATTCCCGAACCTATACAAACTGAGCTAATCAAAGAATCGCCTTCGGAAGCCACGGACAAGGATATGTTAAAGTCAATTATGGAGAAACCCCAAGAAATGGACGTTTCAGATAAATCGCCGGATGAACCAATGATCAACAACTAATTATTACCTGAAGAAAGAAGAAAGAAAAACACTAAATCTCCAGAAGTCAAGAAGAAGGAGCAAAGGGTTGTTACCCGTAGTGGTAGATTAGTGAAAAAACCAGCCAGATATCAATAATAGACACGTCGTTCTTAAAATTACAATGTTTAAGCTTACACTAAATTTAATCATTTTCGATTCCACAGAGTTCTATCGCCTACGCACATTCTGTCAATAGCTCTGACGATTAAACTCTGTAGAAAATAATTTGTCATCATAAAACGTATTTACACAAGCGTATAGGGGTGAGATGCTAGTCAGAAATTGACAGTTCTGGCGATCTTAAATAATTTTTCTAGTAAATTGATACTTCCTCTTCACGGTAGAAAAGAGTTCTCGATGATACAGTTAATAATTAATTTTTTAAACAATTTAGAATTAACGAGACGCCCGGCCTATACGTTTAGATATGAGATGCTAGCCCTAAATCAGCAGTTCTAGTAATCTCAAATGGTTTTTCTAGTAAATTAATATTCCATCTTCATGGTAGAAAAGAGTTCTCGATGATAAAGTTAATACTTAATTTTTTAAACAATTTAGAATCAATGAGACGCCCGGCCTATACATTTAGATATGAGATGCTAGCCCTAAATCGGCAGTTCTAGCGATCTCAAATGGTTTTTCTAGTAAATTAATATTTCCTCTTCACGCTTAACAAGAGTTCTCGATGATAAAGTTAATAATTAATTCTTTAAACAATTTAGAATCAACGAGACGCCCGACCTATACGTTTAGATATGAGATGCTAGCCCTAAATCAGCAGTTCTAGTGATCTCAAATAGTTTTTCTAGTAAATTAATATTCCCTCTTCACGGTAGAAAAGAGTTCTCGATGATAAAGTTAATAGTTAATTTTTTAAACAGTTTAGAATCAACGAGATGCCCAGCCTATACGTATAGGTGTGAGATGCTAGTCAGAAATTGACAATTCTGGCGATCTTAAATGGTTTTTCTAGTAAATTGATACTTCCTCTTCACGGTAGAAAAGAGTTCTCGATGATAAAGTTAATAGTTAATTTTTTAAACGATTTAGAATCAACGAGATGTCCAGCCTATACGTATAGTGAGATGCTAGTCAGAAATTAACAATTCTGGCGATCTCAAATGGTTTTTCTAGTAAACTAATATTCCCTCTTCACGCTTGAAAAGAGTTCTGGGCGATACAATTAAGAGTTAATTTTTTAAAACAATTTAGAACCAACGAGATGCTCAGCCTGTGCAATCGATTTTTGTACTTGTATTTCAAAATTTCCTATTTAAATGCATAGTCATATTTTATTTGTCGGATTGATTTTTCTTACTCTTTGCATTACCCGGAACCAACGACGGGGACGTGGTAAGATTTGGCTCCATCTTTTCTTTTTTTGTTACGTCCTGGGCGTGGGGGTTGGTTGGAAATCCCAGGAATGTAATTTTTAAGAGGGACGGGATAGATTTGGTATGTGTATTGTGATCTCTTTTGAGAGATAGTGAGAAGGTTTATGAAGGAGGTTCTGATTCTCAGTAACCTGAGACTTTATAATCACTGGAGAGTAAGTTCTCCTGATTTGTGAGGTTTTCATCATTGAATCAGGGATACGAGTGAGAGGTGGTGAAGAAAGAAAGACGGGATGCTCCAGTAATGGTTAATAATATTAATTTTATTTTTAATAAATAAATTTGTACATAATAATTGGGGGTTGTACTTGATGGATTTATTACTGATTATACGGGGTTTTGTCCCCATAAGAGGAGGGACGGGAGCGCGGGTGGCGCTGGTGGGGCCTGCTATTTCTTTCGGGGGACGAGGACCAGTAGTCCCGTGTGGTGCGCGAATCTGGTCAGAGACCGGTCGTGGCCTTGTGGCCACTCGGGTTGGCGCAACGTCGACCGATCGCGGGCGCGGTTTATTGGGTCCATTCGAAGGAAGTGACCTGGGTCGTAGTTTAGAAATCTCTACCCGTTTAAGGGCAAACGGCCCAGGGGACGAAGGCCTTGCTGTGTTTGTAGGCTGGGAGGGATTCTCATTGGCTAGACGTTCGAAGATGGAGGGGTCGAATTCCCCGTGCTCCAGGTACCTTCTCTTTAAACGCCGTATTTGAAGGTTGCGGCCTCCTCTCTTTGAGCGGCCCATTGTCGTACTAATGAAGTGAGGTGATTCATTGTTAGTAATGAAGTTAAGCGATTAAGATGTTTGTCCATTAATGGAAAGTTCTTGCCTTTTCCTCCGTCTCTTGCCCCTTCTTAGTGAGGGAAGAGAAGATTTCAAAAATGATTAATGTCGGTGGTGTGTTAATTATTGATTTTTAGGTACCATGTTTAATTCAGAGACCGTGCCGATGATAGTGCTTAAAAGAGAAGGGGATGTGCGGAGGCTTTTCAGAGGTCTTTCGGGGGTAGGGTTAGCCCTTTTCTTTTGTGGGAAAACCCGTTGAGGATTCGGGGCAGGATTGAGAGGTTGAGGGTAAAGTTTAGAGAACGAAGAAGGAGTATGGAGAAGAACGCTACTTAGTAGAGCGCGCAACTCCTTCAGGGGAGATGGAAGAAAGGGGTGGATTTTACGAGAAGGTATGGAGAAGAACGCTACTTTGTAGAGCGCGCGACTCCTTCAGGGAGGAATAGAAGAAAGGGTGTGAAATTTTAGAAGGAAGGGGATATGGAGAAGAACGCTACTTTGTAGAGCGCGCGACTCCTTCAGGGAGGAATAGAAGAAAGGGTGTGAATTTTAGAAGGGAGGGGATATGGAGAAGAACGCTACTATGTAGAGCACGCAACTCCTTCAGGGAGGAATAGCAGAAAAGGGTGTAAATTTTTAGAAGGGAGGGGGTATGGAGAAGAACGCTACTATGTAGAGCGCGCAACTCCTTCAGGGAGGAATAGAAGAAAAAGGTGTAAATTTTTAGAAGGGAGGGGATATGGAGAAGAACGCTACTATGTAGAGCGCACAACTCCCCTTGAGAGGATAGGAGAAAGGATGTAGAGAGAGGAGGGTGGCATCGGCATCCGCTTATTTTACTTCTTAATTTGTATGTTAGTAATATGAAGGAAAGTGAGAAAGCAAGAATTTATGTGGTAATTACTTTAATGTATTTCACTTACTACCTTTTCTATATGTTCCTCCTCTTTAATGAGCGAGGAATTCTCGCGGAATTACTGCGCGCAATTAAAGTCTATACTTAAGAGTATGGCTAGGGTTTCCGAATTCTGAGGTGTCTCAAGCGGAATGAATGGACAGAATGAACGAACAGCCCTGAAATCGGCGGGCTTATATACTGTCAGGTTGGAGATAGGGACGCAAAGGGAGGCTTCTTCAATTCGCGGAAATCGCGGTCGTAAATGGTTTTTCGCGCATTCCGTGCTCAGGAATGCGCCTGTTGACGCCTAATGTCACGCCGTAGGTTCGTACGTACGCTACGCGTGATCGTCCCGTAGCGCTCGAGAATTACCGATATTTCTAATTACTATTTAGTGAATTGATGGATGTTTCTTTTACTTAGGAGGGATCTCAGTGCAGCGTATGTGATGACGACATGCGTCTTCGTCATACGTGCTCATCATTCGATCCCAAAAGAATAATAGAGAAAAGGGAAAAGAGAAAGAAAGAATTTATGTGGAAAACTAAATAATAATAATAATAATAATAATAATAACTATATAAAAGAAAAGAATAAGGAACTGAATTAAACAATAATTATGTAAACGAAATATAAGGAAATTGAATTAAATAATAATTATGTGAACGAAATATAAGGAAATTGAATTAGATAATAATTATGTGAACGAAATATAAGGAAATTGAATTAAATAGTAATTATGTAAAAGAAAAATAAAGAAATTGAAAATAATAATAATAATGTAAAAGAAAAGGAAAGAATAATAATTATGTCGCGGTGGCCTCCATTTGCTCCCCGTTGCCTGATACTTAAACATATAATAAAAAGTGTGCAAATTAGGAATTT
>NJRL01000562.1:143022-163394 GCA_003063815.1 Aphaenogaster rudis | reverse complement strand
GGGAGGGAGGGAGGGAGGAACCGACGTGATTGCGTAATTTGTCATGGTTTTATTTCGGCTTCGGCGCAGAAATAAATTCATCGCGATCGCGCGGTGTGGTGCTTGTCCGCGAAATTGGAACGCCATCCGAGATGACCCTGTCCGATCAATTCTGTCTTTTTCGAAGACTCCGCGCCGAGAGAAGAACGAGAAAAGCAAAGTTTGTAGGAAGTCGGGAATGTGGGTCAAGTTCGAAATAACTATGCGCCGAAGTATGCCTGTGGTTTGTCAGCGGCGCAGTCGGTCTCTACGTGTGTGCGTGTGTGTGTGCGTGCGGTCCTGCCTGCTTCAGGTAGATCCGTCGCACGAGGATGCAAGATTACGTCGGGATTATGCATCTCGATGCGATCGAATCGTGATCGTACATTTGCATTTAGCGCGACATAATTATAAACGATCGATCTTATACGCTCGTTTCCAGAATTTTGCCAGGGATCGATCGTATACGGCGCTCGACGTATCGAATCCTTGCCTATTATCGCAAACACGCATATCACGCTTCAAGACTGTAAATATCGAGAAAGTGCCTTTCTCGCGCGATCCTCGGCTCCAAGACCGAAATAAACATTCGTTTCTTTCCCTCTTCCTCTGCCGCTTTTTCTTTCGCGTCTTTCCGTTCCGTCCGTGACCGCGCATACGTCGGAGAAGATAGAGGGAGGGAACGATGACGAAAGAGGAAAGAGCGCAAACGATAGAGAGAGGAGAGCGCGCGTCTTGCCTACGGTCTTTGTAGCCGGGCAGATCAAACTCGGCGGGTCATTAATTAAATCTGGCGGAGCAGCCATCGTCCGTCCGTCTTTCCACCGCGCGTCTCCGATTTACTTTACACGAAATACGCCACGGTTATAAATATGGGTGCTCGCCATGGAGACCCTTTTCCTCGAACTTGATCTCGCGGACCGCCCTCGAAGCGACAGTCACACGCGGCCCGGCAGATCCCTGACATTATTTTTTTTCAAAGATATCATTATTTGATTTTATTTGAGAGAGCCGCGGGAGAAAAAGCGCCTAAGTAAACGGCAAATAAACGCAGAGCGTTTCGTTGCCGACAACACTCGCGCGAATCTAGCTAGCGCTTCTTTGGGGCATGTCTCCCACGAGGCGTCTCGAAGGTTGCGTAAGAACGAATCGATAAAAATAATTTGCGCTTGTGCGGTGAAAGATACCGTGATTCCTGCGTACGATCTCGAATCTGGCAAACACATGGAAGCGGGAAAGGCGTCGGTATGGCGGACCCTCGTCTACCAAATGTCCCGAATTCAACGAGCTTCTCCTTTATGGGCCCCTTTACCTGGATTAGTAGAAACAACACATCTACATGGCCTGCACATTTTCCGATATCTTCACGAACGATCGAGCAAGTCGACAGCATCAAGTTGGCATGCTAAAAATCTTAAAATGCTCGTTTATCTTATTTTTTATCTTAGATCTTAAATTAATACTATCTGTGGCCCGTATTTTCTGATACCTCCGCGAGCAAACGAATAAATCGATAATAAATCAAGTCGACGTGCTGAAAATCGTGAAATGCTCATTTCACCTTATACTTTAAATCTTAATAATAAAAATACATCAACAATGCGTGAGTTTAATACAAATATAATTTAATATTTAATAATTTGTACCAAGACATTATATTTGTATTAAATTCGCGCATTGTTTATCGCGCTGACTCCTAATAGTCCTCTTGAGATGTGTTTTTATTATCGAATAGTCAGGAGAGTCCTTTTTAGTTTTTCAATATTCAAATCTTAAATTAATAATATTTGTAGCCCGCACATTTTTGCAATATCTTTGCCAGCAAATAAGCAAATAGACAGCGTCAAGTCGACTTAATGAAAATTATAAAATGCACGTTTCACCTTCAAAATTTTAATTAATAATATCTGGCCCGCACATTTTCCGATATTTTCGCGAACGATCGAACAAATCGATAGCATCAAGTCGACATGTTAGAAATCGTAAAGTGCTGATCATCTTATTTCAGATCTTAAATTAATAATATCTAGGTCCGCACATTATCTTTGTCAGTGTTTTCGGTTGTTATCTAGATTGTCATCTAGATGAACATTTAGATTAAGTTTTCATCTAGATGTTCATCTAGATGAAAATCAAAATGAAAAATTCGCATCAAGATGACAATCTAGATAATCTAGATGTCATCTAGATGCGAATTTTTCATTTAATTTTCATCTACTTGAAAATGCTGATGAAAAATTCGCATCTAGATGACAATCTAGATAATTTCATCTAGATACCGGAAAACACTGATCTTTGTGAACGAACAAATCGACAGCATCAAGTCGGCATGCTAAAAATTGAAAAGTGCTCGTTTCATCTTATTTCAGATCTTAAATTAATAATAGCAGAGTATGAGTGAGAATACATGCGAAAGGAAAAACTGTCGTGCTCTCGATCGGTACCGCTTCCCCGCGTGGCGTTCCGCAGGACGTTTCACCTAAATAGACAGCTCTGATCGATGTGCTTTCTCGGCGATATTGATAAATAAAAGCGATTACGGCGATGACGATTCCGATGGTCAATGAATTTATATACCTGACAAGAGTCCTGGTGGAGCCGATAAATCAGCGCTCTTCCGTTCACCCGACCATCGGTGGACACCGGGGGTAATCTCTCAATCTAAATCGATCGATCTGCCAAAACGGCTCCGTTTCCGAGCCTGTTTATCATCGGGCGCTTATGAATTTATTTTATGGACCGTAGAGTTACACGCGTACTCCTCGCGCGCGCATACGAGAAAAAGATCGACCGATGAAGCCGTGATCCCTGCGTGGGAGCACCGCGGGAGGGCCCGCGGGAACTCGTGTAGGTACTCGTACTTTCATTCTTATTGGGTATCGATAAACGCCGGGGCCATTCGTTAAATCGTTACTCTTCTCGCGACGTATCCGCTTCTATCTATTACGGATCGACCGCGCGATTCTCGATGGGCGCCACGGGCCGATGGATCTCGCTTGCGACGCACAGTGGAATGAAATGCAAATTTAGCTGGACTAAAACTCCGATTTTTAAAAAAAAATAATAAAATTGTACAAGGATTTTTGCAAGGATTTTTGTGATTGCTAATTTCGAATTTAGATTTAGATTTAGAAAATGGGCTTTTTTCTCAAGATGTGAAAGGGATTACAACTGGGATTTACTATAATTTATAACACAAGTTATTTTATTGTAATGTATATAAATTTTTTGCATCATTTTCATAAGAAAAACAACATAAAATAAATATCTATAATGAAAAATATAAATAATAGAAACATTGAAACACATATAAATGTAAAGTGATCAACAAAGTAATAAAATAATATGAATATAAAGGAAAACTATTTATTTTTGTCTTCATAATTTTCTTTTTCTTCTTCGGGTTCAATTATAAGAAGCGGAAGCACATCCACGGCTGACGCGCCGTAATGTCATGCGTTTTTTTTTATCAAAACCCGAATCGAAATTTTTATTCTACATCAGATCAGTAAGTTTTATCAAACTAGGAGGATTAATGTAGGTTCTCGAGATGGTATTATATCGATGTCGTCATGACAAGAAGACGCTTAGCGGCTTTTACCAAATCTTACAGGAGATCCAAAAATTGAGAAAAATCCAAAAAATGTTATTCAATGTGCAATTTTTTTATTACCTAGTAATAACATTAACGATTCTCGAATTTTTGGTGAATACAACCGTAGTGTTAGACGCAAAGCTTAATTTTTACGTCCATAATAATCTTATTTTCACAGATTTTTGTCGCTTACGCCTTTTTGTCGTGACGCCGTCGATATAGGTTGTTGTTCTTCTTTATATACTATGAATGAGTACTTATTTTCGTTTTCTCCATGTTGAAGGTTAAAAGAGGATCTTAGAGCCTTCAAAAGGACAAAAGGACAATAATTATTATATAAATGTTTTTCTCTTTTGAATATCCAATTTTCAAAAATACACAGCACCTAAAGTCCCTTTAAAGGTTCTAAGATCCTCTTTTGAATATCCAATTTACTCTTTACAATATTAATATTGTAAAGAAAGTTAGGATTGCCGATGTATTTGTTGCTTGAAGTGATAATACTACAGCTGACATTAATCTTCTTTTGTATAACAACAGTGTTACACAGGAGAGAATTTTATAGTTATTCCCATTAGAGAAATGCGTATACGTATTTATGAAAATTGATAAATACGTGTAGGGAGAAATATATGTTAACCAAAAAGAATTCGAATAAAATATCATTTGGCATATTTGTTAGTATTTTATATCTTAACACTGATTACATTAGTGCAAAATAATAGAAATTCTACGTGAAAGAAACTAGTATTAATATTTTTAATTGTAGTTGAACATTTTGATAGAATTTGAAGGCTTAAAACAGATGAAGAGACAGGAATTGTAAGACTATAAAAATACGAGGTGTAAGTAGCAGTATTACTAGAGATTTACATTTAAATCCAGTACAGCAAGAAGGCCAAACAGAGGTGATAAGAAGGAATTAGCAGATTTCAGAGGAGACGTGCAAGGCCAAGGAGCATTATCGAATTATAAATAAGTATTTGCGAGATTTATAGTAGGTTTTTAATTTCGACTCGGGAATCTGTCAAGAAT
Organism: Aphaenogaster rudis; assembly: GCA_003063815.1. Lineage (NCBI taxonomy): Eukaryota > Metazoa > Arthropoda > Insecta > Hymenoptera > Formicidae > Aphaenogaster > Aphaenogaster rudis. Next base: position 158,746 of record NJRL01000562.1, on the reverse strand, counting down.
TCGTGAATTTTTATCAAACGCGCGCAAAAAGACCGAGCTAATAGAGAGTCGGGTAACGCGCGCGTTCGATAGAAAAATGAAGCTAGACTTTTATTCACACGCATACGTCGCTCAAATGGAAAATAAACGTAACTAAGTAAGCGAGAACATTGAAATACAATTCGGACTAATTTCGCGCATATAAATCGCCCTCGTGTGTTTCGCGTGGTAGCGCGCATGCATTTTCACGAGTCTCCCAGTCTGCTATCACGATAAGCCTCGATACATGTTTTTCTTTTCTCCACAGTAGCGCTATTATTTGGCCTCCCACTTTTCTAGCGCGCAATTAATCACCGCGGCGTCCATTTCGAATTCTCGGTAGTCTTCGTTTCGAATTCATTGCGTGTCCTATATCGCATACACACTTTATCAGTTATGCGCGGGAATCGCGCGCGCGTTCGTGGAATATGGTAAACTCGGCGACTCAGCGAGGTACAACGCTTACAATATGTAAAGCAATTATTTTGCAGTCATTTCCTTCGATATCGACGCGATACGCCTGCGACTCATACCTCCTCGGCGTTACCGAGGAAATGAGCTCGATAACGTTCACGATAACGCATCCTATTTCACGCGTTCGCACATTACGCGGCATATTTCGCCGCACATGGCACATCGAAAATTACCTGCATTACGTTTACGTGGATATTCCACGTTCTTTCTCGTTTACGCGCGATACTCGACAATAAAGATCCTGCGGGCGCACAGAACGCTAACGAATTTACATACGATAACGTAAAAAATTGGAAAGTTAACGAAAAAAAGTGATTTATATTGTAAGTCTTAGCGCTTATCGCGTTATTTTCCTTGCTGTCATTTTATTATGCTTTCCGAAACTTATATATATTTTTTTCTGGAAAAAAAAGAGGGAATCTTATATAGATGCTTGTAGCATTAAATTATTTAATTGTCAATTTAATATGTGAATTAATTATTCCGGCTTCATGTACCTAAGGATTGTGTTTCAAGACCGACGAATATGCGGCGTGTAGTTCGCATGAGCAGGAAAATTCACAACATAATTATTATTAGGCACCAAGATCTGCCGCAACCGATATTGGCGTTTCTCATATTTATATTTGTTTTTAATTTTATCGGTCTTAATCTTATTATATATACATATATATATATATATATATGTATATATTTCGTTTCGCATTTATACTTATGCTACGTATGTTTATAGTGCATTCGCGATCGCTATCAAGAGTCACTCGTTTATCTATCTGTTGATTTGCATACCTGTTTTCTTTTTCGCCGTACTATTTATTTTTAGTAATATCTAATGGTATCGCATAGTGAAATCGCGAAATATGCGCATACATAAAAACGTTTTACACATTTATCTCGCGCGTTATTTCCAAAGATAATTTATAATTCCGATGTCTGATGTGACGCTCACCGATTCGTCCGTCGTTATTTCTCGTTTATTTCGCCTGCTTTCAAAAAAGTTTTACCTCTTCCCTGCCATTTTACATCCGATTAGAAAAAAATCTGCGATATACAGGATGTCCCAGACTTACCGCGACTTACCGCAGACTTCTGACCAATCAGATTGTTCGAAATTCGAAATTCGCGCGATTAATTTCGAGAATAGGATTGATGCTTGAAAACACCTTCACTGCCGTGTGATGTGCTATGCCTGAGCGCGCGAATTTCGGGCAATTTGATTGGTCAACTTTAAACACTTTTCATTTAAAAACTATTATAACCTCGGCATTTTGATATTAGGATTTTCATTTCAAAATAATCTCAGGAGTCTACTATTAACGAGTGTCACGGTAAGTCTGGGACACCCTGTATTTTTTGTCTGATGATAATGCCTTCGCGATATACATTGGTGACGAGCTAACGTCTTTTTCATTTCGCGCGGTCATATCTAATCGCTATATATTTAAAACACATGTGTGCAAAATGCAATCCATAAAACCTAGACCAAATACTTCGACCGGACAGTCTTGACAATGGGTCTGTACTTTCGCACGGTAATATCAGCTGCGCATTTACATATGCGAAGAATTGTTCTCTGACTATTGTGCTAAGTTTTACGCGTTTAATATAATTCAGTTTTTCGTGACGCAAAATATTCTTGGCCTTGCAATTACGATAACCGTAATTGCAGCGGTCGTAAAAACGGGCTATACTACAGATTTATTGCAAGACGACCGCGCGGTCCAGAAATAGCAAAAAATGAAATAATATTCGTGTTTCCTTTGTGCAATAAAGTTTCGCATTAATCATTAAATTGTCAGGAATAGAAATGTTAGAATTGTGCAAAAAGATTCATTTATATGGTACTTAATTTGGAGAAACAAGTTATTATTTTCATGTCTTCTTTATTATTCCACAAAAATGTTATAACAATCACAGGCGTCGTATATTTTACATATAACTATTTAAGCATAAAATAAAATAATATCATTAAGTCGCGTTAACAAATTATTTAAAATAACAATTTTGATATTTACAAATACATTCAACTTGTGGTTGTAATTACGTTATCTTTTACACATCGACGGGAATTCTTTTTCGAATCTTTCCACTGTGTACATCCGATAACATTGTTCTTTTCTGTAACGGCGAACTATTCCACGAAGCTATAAAATCCTGGCGCGACAATTTAGCCACATAATAACTTCCAAGAGATCTAGCTAGTCTCTCTCCCTCTCTCTCTTTTTCTCTCTCTCGCCCAGTGCATGCCATAATGTTTATTTCGCAGTTTTCAATATACATTGCGAATTGTTTCATAAAAACCGCGCGACGTCAGACGACTAGATTAGAGTTATATAAATATCCGGAGCAAAGACAAGCAATATCGTTTTTTCCTTCTAACTGCATAAGATTTAGATAAACTAAACAACTAACATAAACTGAATTGCATTGATGTAAAATTGCATTTAGTATATACATATTGTATTCGTGTTAAATAATAACGATGGAAAAGAAAGTTACCCCAACGCATTTCGATTAATGTAACTATGCAACTACGTGGAAAAGTGATATTGTATTGGAAATAATCTTGTTAATTCAATAACAGTATTAATGAAACAAAATTTTTATTCGACATACGCATCGAAGAGGACCCGAACTGGAGTTGAAACGTTTGCAACATTTAATTATATATTAATTGATGTTAAATAGATATTAATTACGCACTAATAACAGCGTTGGCTCTTATTGGCAATTTATACCTTATTTATTAATGAATCAAATATCTGATCAAAACATGATGTAAGATTATTTCCAATTAGACTAATGCTCGAGCTAATGCTGATAAATAACTCGTGCGAAGTTTGCTCACATTGACGATCGAAATTGGCAGATATTCATGTAACGGGAGTCCCTCAATTAAACGCGATGGTCCCGCAGTAATTAGAATATTTAGAGCTACGCCGTGTATAGTTGCCTGGAGCATTTAGGCGATGATTTACAGGCCACGCCGAAGGCACAAATACACGCTCAAACGCGCGTGCACATGCACGCATCCAGGCATCCTGCGCGCACCCACGAGTCTCTGTCGAAGAGTGCGTGCACTTTCGAAGCGTGGAAACTATAAAGCATAAACAATAAAACAATCGGATGGTGACGGTACGGCGATAAATCACGGTGGACACAGTTATCTGCAGTGGCTGCGAAGGGTAACGCGCCGCGGCTTAGCCTTCGGTAAATTTAGCTATTGTCGTGCCTAGGATATATTAAATCTCGTTAAAATGTCTTTATGAAACCACAGCGACACGGATTAGAGAGAGAGAGAGAGAGAGAGAGAGAGAGAGAGATTTCGATAGCATAACACAGAGCGGTATAATGAATGTTTTAATACAGCCTTGACCAAAAGTATTAGGCACCTATTTTTTCACTCATCTGAAATTCTTTTACCTTTATTGTTTCCTATTGGTTACCGGCATTATGCATAAGTTTAAAGGGTTTTTGAAACAAAGAATGAGGTGTCCTGAACAAGTACCATGAATCAATTTTATAGTTTTCGGATAAATGAAAAAGATATAGGTGCCTAATACTTTTGGCCAAGGCTGTACCTATATAACGCTGTTTGATTTATAGTATCTATCAATATAATAGTAATATTTTGCATAATGCGTTTCATTTATTTGCTTGTTAGAGACTGTTCTTTAGATCGCACAAAGACGAATACCCAACTAGACAAAAAAAGACAACGATCGATGCGACGAATTATACTCGGATATTGACACTCGTAAATATTCTCGATGGAATGTGATTTTTTTCATTCGAGCAACGGAACCTCGCCTACTTGTTTATCCAAGGTGACAATTTTACCTCTATTGATTGTCCTTTCTGTTGATTTATTCCGCTCATCTCCAACTACTATCAGAAATAACGAGAAATAAAAACAAGTTATAGAGTGACCTATTTTTTTGCAAAAGTAAATACCAAGGAAATAAGATTTTCCTAAGCGATTCCTAAATAAATAAATATTCACATAAATTCAAGTTTCAGTACAATAAATATTAGCAGTAAAGTTGAACCGCAGTTAGTAACAGTTATATAAAGTGGAAAATGTGTTAGCTATATATGAACCTTCAAACGGCTCTAAGCCGATTAATAATTGAACGTCTATGCGTTTCGAGATATTCGTTGCATCGGCGGATGCAACCGACGTTATTTCTTTCCGTCACTTTCCATACGAGATTCAGACACCTACGTGCGAACGCTCGGCTCGGACTAGAACAATGGCACCCTCGAACGCGGCTCTACCGTGATTACTGTAATGACGGTACCGTCCGCAAACACTTGAATGATATAATTCGTAACCCCACGCCACGGTGAGAATAACGATGCCACAGTGCTAACCACCGTAATTTATTTTCGCGCCTTCTTCTTCCCGACGCGGCGATTTCAACGATATTTTTCGCGTAAACACTTGCCTCCGAAACACACAACGACTTTCACGATTTGTTGTCCGGAACGAGTCTTCGAACATTGACACATACGCACCATTGACATTCGACGGCCGATAACGTTGAATTCTGTTGAAGACAGATCTTTCACCATGCGCATTTATCTTAAACGCTTTATATCGTTCGCGATTATAATATTTGAGATTATTAGAGAGTTTTTGCAATACCGTCTTTTAGATACGGTGAACGCTAAAATCACGTTATTGGGTCGAAAGACCAATCACGTTATTGGGTCGACCCAATAACGTGATTTTAGCGTTCACCGTATCTAAAAGACGGTATTGCAAAAACTCTCTATTATCTAGCAAATACACCTTAATTCTAAATTTTTTATTCGGACAGATACAAAATAGATTTATTCCGGAGATATAGATGGACCAAAAATATAGGCAAGTTTTATAACTGGTTGAGCGCGGGTAGATCGAAATCTCAGAAACGAACTTGTTTCATATTTGATTAGGATTCTATTTTTTGCCGCTCATTCATTCCTGACCACCACCGTGGAGGGTCAATATTATCACACGTGCTCAGAATGCCGACAGAGAGAGAGACCGTTTGTCACTCCTCGCCCATCGGGTGCCTTGTCCTTCGATCGTAGTCCCATTTAAGATTGGGCCCCGACATCGGTACATTTACTGTTGAATCCACTTGCATTCCCGATAGGCATATATTTACTCAAGTCCGCCCTTTCCAGGTAAAAGCTCGCATCTTCGCCATTTGAATATACTCGAAGCTTCGATGAATCTATTTGCATCTTCTTTTAGATAAAAGGAACACTCCCTAAAATAATGAATAGTAAAGTCTCCTTCTTTTCGAATGTCACCTCTATAGTTCTCATTTGTGTAATGTTCCACTAAAAAATAAATATATTAAATAATTTATAAATATATATACATACATCTGCAAAATTTTCGCAGATTATATAGATTTTAGTGTTGACGATTATATCTGCTAATTTTGTTTGTCTTGTTTAAGGCGTATATTCTGTATATTCCGTTTTTTATCTAGGAAACAAAAATGAATGCGCACAGAAAATGAGTATACGCGAATCGACGCCCGCCGTGTCTGAGAGTCGCGCGCGCGACATTTATCGAGAGGTTGAGTTAATTTCAGGCGAGGAAAAAATATGGAACGTCCATCTCCTATTTTTTACGATGGTCGTTTCCGTTCCCGGTAATGCGACTACATTTTTATGCCGGCTCCGGTGCAATGGGCACAGCTGTAAAACACTTATGACACCCGTAGCATAATAATGTTACTTGATAGCGGCTATCTCGGTGTATGTAACTCACATTCGCCATTTTCCTAATTAATGTTTAATGCCGCGCTATCTGCCCTCCTTGTTCACGATTAAATTTGCACGGTTGCATGATATCACGTTATCAACAAATTCCGTTACTTTTTATTCCATTCGGAAACGACACGAACTACATTGACCATCAGGTTCTTCGTAAGTTTACACAAGTACGAAACAAAAACGAAGGAGAAGGAAAAGTTTGCACGATTACCAACGCGATTACCAATAAATATAAAAATTTTAGTAAAGAAATACTTATCAATTGATTTCATAATATCATATTATAATATAATTATATAAATATGATAATGAAATAATCTGATGTGATATAATAAAGTGATAATAATATGATAATGTAAGAGACGGAAAAAATTACGGAGCCGACTGCCTCTCGAACTCGATATCGCAATCACATAAATTCACAATACAAGAATATTCACAAAAAGTTCAAAAGTTCGTAAAGTTCGTAATACACATCGTCCGATTCGATTGTTCTTCAAAGCTTCCAAATGCTACGTGTATTTTGTGCCACGTATACCACGATCACCTTGTCATTGGCCACATTCCTTTCCAAAATCTTTGGTTCACATCCTTTGCTCTTGCTCGAAGAAGTATCCCACTTCTGATAATTTTGTAAGTCAGGTAGCTGATACAGGGCGAGGCCACAGAAATAAAGAAAGATCCAGAGTCAGAGATATTCGGAGTATTTATTGGCGCTGCTTCCTCTTTGGAGTTGTCTCGAATAATGCCCGTCGCGATCTTCGCAATCGTCCTAACGTTTCCATCCAATTATTTACTAACACCATCTATCGTTTGATCTTGTACCGATCTGTCGATAACTTCGATTCGCAAATTATATAGCTTACAATAATATATGGTGTATATGATATCATATCATATATTATCATATTATTATCATTTTATTATAATATATGATATATATATATGATATCATATATCATATTATAATATCATATCATATATCATATATTATCATTTTATTATATCATATTATTTTTAAATAAAGGTAATGTATAAGGCTCAAAAGGCTTAAAATCAACGAAAACTAATAAGGCATACTGAGCCAAGCACTATAATATCCAGCCTGGCTCAGTATGCTCTATTAGTTTTCGTTCATATTATTTTATTTGATATAACTTATCGTATCTCTTCCGAGTGATAAGAACAACGTGCATTACGCATATATTCACTTGATTATGTGTAGATACGCGCGTCTAATGTAATAGAATAAGTAATAAGAGTGAAGAATTTTACTTTACTTAAATAGAATGTGAATTTTAATTTTCGCAATTTTTGATGATTTCAGTATCAAGAAGAGAACGATGAATCGGATATGGATGATGAAGCGCAAGACGACGAAGATTTACTTTCGCAACCACTTCCAGTGAACCCACAATCCTTGGATGCAGCTGGTGCGTCTTCGTTAACACACTTGAGCAATTTCATGAACATGCATCATCCACAATTACTGGCGAAGTTTAGAGGTTTGGAGGTTAGTGAGTCTTTTCATTCTTTTTAACTCTTGTAATGTTTAATCTTTCGACACTTAATGGCTCCTGCCCACAGGACGCGTAATGCGTGGTCTACAATAGAAGTAAGCGTAAGAGTAAGAGTAGGAGTAGGAAATAAAATTAATTTAATTCGCTTATGCCCTTACTCCAGCGCCTGTGATTGGCTCCCTCTTACTCTTACTTCTTACTCCACGTATTGTAGACGCCAGACGGGGCTTTATGCGTTATGCGTTACGCGTGGGTCACGCGTTGACCAATGAAACGAAAGTTGTATATCTATTATTTCCGGAAAAGCGAAACGCTCATTGGTCAACGCGTGACTCACGCGTAACGCGTAATGCATAACGCGTCCTATGGGCAGGAGCCATTACTTCACATCTCGTTGAGTATATATAATAAGCTGTTTATAATAGTCTGTTCGGGGCGTCAACGAGAAAACATACGCAGATTTCGGAAAAATAGTCTCATTGTCAGGAGTTCCCTATCGTTCTCCCTGTTGAGTTTCCGTGAAGATAAGCAGCCGCATAATTCGTCATAAAACTTGCTCGGCAGGCTCGAGCGTTCGTTGACCTACAAAAGTGCCAAGGTAGAATGACACGAATCGTGGAAAATCGTGAGATAGTCGTAACAGCGGACGTTGACAGTCATAAATGAGTTACCACCGTGTCACCGTGACAATAGATTCTTTTTTTTTATTACGCAACATCCCAAACGTCCGACGACAGATCTGGTGCAAATATCCTCACAATCTGGTGCTCCGATAAGAGATCACATCGTGATCTCACGCACAATAGTATCCGCGGCGTAAAAATTGGGAGAATTTTTTGCGAAGTTTCAGAAAGCTTCAGTAGAGATAATTGACGCTTTATATTGCAGTTCTTTTTACTCTAAACTATAAATAATTGGAGTAGCCCGACACCTGCAAATGTATTTCGTAGTAAAAGACTTAATTTATCGGTTTCAACTTTTGAAAGTAACAAAACGAATCTTTGTACAGTTTTCGCATTGATGAAAAAACGGTTGCGCCCCGATGTCAATTAACTATTCGATAAGAGTTATTTTCATCGCTCGGTATTTGTTCGATTTTCATTAATCCGGTATTTTCTAACGCTTTTTTTACAGCATAGCGAGGCAGAACTGTTGCAAGGTAGAAATAGTTTGGAGGTTCTGCAGGCTGCAATGACCAGTGGTACCTTTGGCAATCTACTTCCACCTACCGTATATGTGACGACCCCACCACCTCCACCGCCGCCACCGCCGCATTCGTTGCAAAACAATCATCCGCAAGTCGCCGGAAATCTCGGGAATCAAGTCGCTGAAAATCAAGCGTTGGCTTGCTCTGCCTCTTCCTCAAGAGCTTCTGCCTCCGCCTCGCAACCCAACTCGCCACCACGCTGTAGGAATAACGGAGAATCGTCGCAAGGAAACGCCAGGAATAATGGAGACGCTCGTGAGGGTGAGGCTCGTGCCGCGTCAGCGAATAGTCAGCATCCACCTGGAGCGAACTGGAGCTTCGAAGAACAATTCAGACAGGTGCGTCAGGCAAATACCTAGCAAGTACGTACGCCTTCCTCAGCTTGTCGGGAATGATCGTGCGCTATCGCCGCGTTTTGATCGACTAACATATTTAATGTGCCGTTTCGATTGTCTCTTTCTAATTATTTCTCTCTCTCTCTCTCTCTCTTTTTTCCCGCAGTTTAATCAAACTTGCGTTTTATGTAGACAATAACACGCCAATCTCTCTAAATATATGTTATTTACAATTGTGGAAGAAGAAAATTTGTACTCTGCTTAATACTCTCTCGCTTAACGCTTTTGGTGGAACGCTAAAAAAATATTAGCAGGGTTGGAAAGTAACTCGTTACTTGTAACGTCGTCACCGTTACTTTTATTTTTTTGGTAATGACGTTATATTTTTTCATAACGGTAACGGTAATGCCAGGATTAGTTACTTTTGAAAAGTGATTTGTTACCGTTACTCATTGACAAAACATTAAGTAAAAGTAACGCGAAAGTCATGCGTTACTTTTACTCGTTGCGTAACGAGTAAAGTAACGAGTTACTTTATTCAATGAGTAACGAGTAACGGTAATGAATTATTTTTCAAAAATTTTTCCCAACGTTATCATTACCGTTATGAAAAAATGTTACGTCATTACCAAATCGTTACTAGAAAAAAGTAACGGTAACGACGTTACAAATAACGCGTTACTTCCCAACTCTGATCATTAGCTTCAAATTCTAAATGTCATCCTGTCCCTGATTATCCCTGTCGGATAGTTTGTAAGATACGTCTCGAAATGAATTTTGCAAAAAAGGCGAGCTTGAATGGTCCAACGATATCTAGGAGTAACGTCGGCCGCGACGCAAATTCACAAATCGTTACTATAAAAAAGTAACGGTAACGGCGTTACAAGTAACGCATTATGTACTTCCCAACCCTGAATTTATTAGTTTCAAATTCTAAATGTTATCCTGATCATCTCTGTCAGACGGTTTGTAAGATACGTCTCGAAATGAATTTTACAAAATAAGTGAGCTCGAATAGTCCGAAGATATCCGGGAGTAAGATCCGCCACGACGCAAAGTCAAATTTATTAGCTTCAAATTCTAAATGTTATCTGTCCCTAATTATCTCTGTCGGATGGTTTGTAAGATACGTCTCAAAATGAATTTTGCAAAATAGACGAATTTGAATAACGACAATATCCGAGAGTAAAGGCCATTGCACGTGAAAAAGTTTTAGTCGTAATTGTAAGGCTGTAAGCAAATCAACCAATCGCAGTCGAGCATTCTCATAATATAGTAAAAATATTTGACTGTGATTGGTCGATTTGCTTACGACCTTACGATTACGACTAAAACTTTTTCACGTGCAATGGCCTTAACATCGGCCGCGACGCAGAGCCACAACGGCGCGGCGCGGCGGCGCGCGGCGCGGCATGGCGCGATCGCGCGAAGCCAGGCCCGAGTGTCGTGGGCGTGAACAACTCGCGCGGTCACCTTTGTGGGACACTGGTTAGTGCCGCGAGGGACGTGTAATTACGGCGGAACTCTCCCCCTGCGAAAGCGCGGGGCGCGCGGGGTACGGCGTGCCCGGGTGGAGCGAGAGAGGCGCTTTAATTAATGCAACGATGGAAGCTAATTATTATTTTTACACGGGCCGGGAGATAATTACCGGCCGACCGTCCCCGAACCGGGCGAGCTTCGTTGACGGTGTTCCGCGGCAAGAACGAGAGACGATCGGCTCGACACCGCGCGAGAATGGAAGGGAGGAAGGAAGGAACATTTCGGAGCTGGGGGAGTAGCGCTATTCATAAGACACGTAGAAAGGAGGCTACGCGCGGGCCGGTCGGGGCGGGGGAGGATGAGGGGGGGGGGACGAAGTTATAGAATTAGCTGGACTCGCATCGCAGCCTTGTTAACGCTTTTTGCGGTGACCCCTCGTGCATTCCGCTCGCGTTGCGGAGTGCATTTTTGCCATATGAGGTATGAAATGGCGCGGTGATCCGGCCAGGTCGGTCCGGTCGTCCCGCTCGCGGTTTTTCGGTTTTTGCGAAGAGGGTGTGGTATTGGATTACCATTTAAATTGTTGTTCGCGCGCGCGAGCCCATAAAACGCCGATATCCTTTCACAGTCCCCGCGACAAACCTGCCTTCGAGGATTCGCGTCGCAATTTTTAAAACTAATCCTACGCGACCGCGATGATTCAAGATGTGAGTATTAATATATAAAATTCTACGCGTGTACTTATATGATTCTTTCGGAAAACTATTGGGAACGATTCTCGCTAGTCTAAGCGAAAAGAGTAACTCTTTTGCATAACCCTTTAATCGCACTTCAAAGTTCAAATGACACACGTTCGTTGACACGCGGGACGATAGTCGCGAGTCGGTCGCTGCGTCACCAAAATCAGTGCTGAACATGTAGTTTACGCGTCTGATGCAAGGAACTTACTAATGAAAGAGATATTTATTTGTTTTAATCGTTCCTATAGGCACGTAACAGTATAGTAAAAATATCAATTCAGTAAAAATATAAATATACAAAGTGATTTAGAACAAACGTTTGTCCTTGAAATGTTGTATTCTTGATTCAATCCTGAGACGACTTTTCCTCTTTTAAAATTTTGTCCGCGAAGCTTAGTTTTTTAATTATAAAAAGCAAGGTTAGGAAGTAATACGTTATTTGTAACGTCGTTACCGTTACAATTACTTCTTTTTTGTAACGAATTGATAAGGACGTTTAATTTTTTTATTAGTAACGGTGATAGCAATGCAGTTACATTTTTTGGGTAACGATTATAATCGTTACTTTATACAATACATATGTTTGGAATGGGTATAAGCGAGTTTCTCTCAAAAGAAGGACGTGTTATGTTAAGTGTAACTTATGTTAAGTGTTATGTTTAACCATGTTGCGATTAACCATGACAACTATAGAGCTTGTGTTGAACTAGTCAGTTAGCAACAAAGAGAGTTGAATGTCACTCTAAAAAAAGGTCGAGTCACAAGTTACTTTTTAAAAGTTACTTTCCCAAAAATCCTGATAAAGATAGGCAAGGGCGACGTAAATCAGATAATCAACTCATCACAACAGGCGATTCACATAAGCAACGGCTGACGGTGAGTTGCACCTTGCCTATCTTTTGTACCTGACCGATAATAAGCAAACTATTTCTTTGAACCAAATTTTAGAAGAGGAAAAGTCGTCTCAGAATCAAGTCAGGGATATGATTTTAAGGACAAACATCTGTTCTGAATCACCCTATATTATACTGACAGGCATTTTGTACATTATTAATCCATTTGTGAGAGCGTACATACACGCCTTTTGTAAATAAACGACTATTTTCTCAGAGCGTACACGAAAAGAGTGGTTTTACTGGAATATCTAAAATTTGACCAGATACAGATCTGAAAATAATTTTGTTAGACCATCAAAAGTAACTAACAAGTAGAACGCTTAAAATAATTGCTAGAATATTAAAACTTTTTACATCAGCATTATCATCGTGCTTAGTTACTTTTGATAGCCTAACAAAATTATTTTCAGATTTTTATTTGACAAAATTTTTAGATATTTCAGCAAAACCGTTCTTTCCATATATACGACCTTCGCAGCTAAAGGGTTAACGGAGTATCAGCGTAAGGGCCATGGCATACAAAAAAAAACGTACGCAGTAAGACTTAAGCGAATCGACCAATCACAATCGAGAACGCCATCTTAAAACTCAAAACTTATGATTGGTCGATTCGCTTAAATTTAAGTTTTACTGCGTACATTTTTTTGTGTGCCATCGCCCTAATAGCGTATCGTCGATTAAAGCGTACAACAAGCGGACGAACGCGGATGAACGGCGCGCGAAAGACGGACGGGTAGGGAAACGAGAAACAACGTGCGCGGGGGAATGGAAATAGAAGTCTCCACCTACTTGGCGAACGGCGCCCGCATCTCAGGGATCGCATCCATCATTCCGGCGAGGGCGTACAAGCTGCTCTTTAATCTTTCTTCTTCGGGGCGATGGTGGTTTCGTCTGTTTTACTCTTCCCTCGCATTTTTTTTTTCTCGAGGTGTCGGTAATCGTTCGCGTACCGCGCTCTCGCGTCGCTCTCTTCTTTTTTCCTTCGCGAATTTCTCGAAGCTCTCGCCGCTCGTCTGTTCCGTGTCTCGGCTCGCGGCTTTAAGCGTCGTTCACGCTTCCATTCAAGAACGAATCGCGCGACGCTCCCCGCGCGGTTGTCTCTTCCCGTCCCGTGATTCGAAGGAGGTTTAAAGAACGTTTTTAGAACCAGACTTCGGCTAACTCGGGAAAGTAAAGGCGCCCTCGGGAAAATAAAGGCGACCTCCGGACAGGTTTATAGTCAGTTGGTTATTGTCTTTTGAAATAGGGTAAGCAGTGGCGGGGACGAACGGGGGGGGGGGCCGACTACTCCGGAGTACGTCGCGTACCGTGCGACGTGTTGGGGGGGGGCCAGGGACTTGTTTCAGTAAAACAACGATCGCACCTATCGTACACAAAGTAGTCCACCGACGGTGATACTCAACACGAACAACAACTCGCCCATACGAGGCCCTTCTCCCTTTCCCTTCCTCGCCCCTCGCGTTCGCTCGCATGCACCCACACACGCGCTCGTCCTAACTCCGTGCAACAACGTTCGCTGACCGTGCACTCGAGCTACCACAGCAGTATAATACTGTAGGACTATACTTTGCAACCATTGTGAAATAACTCGTAAACCTCGCAAATTGCCAGCTATTTCGCTCTTATACACGCGTGCACACCTTTTACACTGTGCTCCGTCTCTGTGTATACTGCGTGTTCGACCGTAGATCGAGAAGGTTGACTGCTCTTCTATGAGCGTGTACATTCGCGCGCGTGAGACGAGCACTGCGTGTGCAGGACATTCGTACGCCCGAAGACGCGCGGCTCGATGTACGAGGCGACCACAAATCTCATTTCTCGCTTTATAAAAATTTTTCTTAATAAACGTGTCCGATTGTAAGTGATTAAAAAGGTTGTAGCTTAGTTCGTGACTTTTCCATTAAAAAAATTCTTATATCCTATTTTTTTAGAATTTTTCATATTTTAAATTTATAAAGATTTCTAAAGAAATACATTAAACTTGTTTCGATTTTATTTATAAGTTTTCTTCGGAAGTTATAGAATGAGAAAATAAAAAATTTTAGAAATCTCTCTCATATCTTTTCATATTTTCTCAGTATTTCTGAAAAGTATTTCAATTCGTGTAAAAAATATGAAGAAATTATAAATATATATGGAAATTATAAAAAATTAAAGAATTCTAAGAAAATTTTTCACCAATGTTGAGTATAAGAAATCAAAATTTTGGCTTAAAATTAAATATTTATCTCAATTTTATTCAAGTTTTAAAGAAAATCTAAATTTGGGACTGAATTATCGAGATATTTAACACATGATTTGATTTTCATGACCATCCATAGTCCATACCATTGCCTGACTTTTCAATGGTGTCGATTACTGATTCGATAGCCAGTGCTATTAAAAACGTTTGTAAAAATAAATATCATTTTTAAAAATTTTGATTGACACAAAGCTAGAAATGTAAAGTAAAAAGTGCATTATTCAACAATAATTTTGATTTTTAATCATATTACGCGATATTTTATTATTATATATCTATATGATAATGAAAATTTTATTAGGTCGTTTAATAAATAATATCATATTTATTTTGTTTATATTTGACGTGTTTGTATCTTACTATCGAAATAGAATTTAAAAATTGATTTTATGGCAGATCGTAGTAGAACAAAGTGGTGATTACATTTTGCGTTAAATTAAATCAATAAATGTAAGTTTTATTATTCAAAATCTTTTAAAAAATGCAACATTACTTTAATATATGTACTGCCGAAGCAAGTACGAGCTAATACTAGATCTAATATAGTATACACGATAAAACAGTACAAAATTCGCCGGGCAGACAATATGTTAATAATAAATAGAAAATGTGAACAATTCTTATTACTTAGGGAATTTCTGTATAGAGCACGGATACAAAATTAGGATACTTTGAATACGCCACGACGAGACGACTGACGATGACGAACGTGCACGCGTACTGGATTGCCCTCGAGTTATCATTGTAATTATGCAAATGCATTATCATTATGCAAACGTAGCGGTGCACCTAAAACTCAGAATGCGATCCGTCGCTGCCGTCGTGTTTGGCGCGCTTAACGTGGGACGTGGACGAATACGGTCCTTTGTAATTTCGACAAACAACACTGTTTTTGCCTCAGCTCGAATCTCCGCGTTTCTATCTTCGTGAATCGTTGAAGGCAAGCATACACGAAAAAAACGATAAGGTTGCCACAACCACAATAATAGAGGAGAAGGTGGTAATATGGAACCCCACTTTGTTTTTTAACGATTT
>NJRL01000562.1:111122-129268 GCA_003063815.1 Aphaenogaster rudis | reverse complement strand
AGCAGCTTTTTTTGTAAGTGGAGAATCATTAATTGGACGTTAGAAATGGGTTACCAATAGAGTAAAGAATCTAAGCATACCAAGAATAAAAAAATTGAGCTTATAATTTACAAGAAATCGTTAAAAAACAAAGTGGGGTTCCATATTACCACCTTCTCCTCTAGTATTAAAATATAATAATAGTAAATATATTAAATGCAAACATGTGTGCTCTAATGTTCAATAATCTTTACGACATACACGTTACGTTCTATGTTCTACGATAACGCGAACGAGCGTCAGCGTGGGAGGGATGCGTGTTGGAATTCGGGGATGTCTCCATCGTCCCGGGCAGACTCGAATCTCGTCGGCGACGCAGAGAGTTATATTTTGACCCCGGTTAGCATACCAAAGATGCATTATATTATACAGCTCGCGCTCGCTATTATAATGAATATCTCCAGCCGATGTATAAGCATATATGTAAAGCACGCGCGTTTCATGGGGTGTCACGCTGTCACAGGCGCGCGCGCGCGGGCATGTCGACGTTGGTATCACATCAATACACACTAACGCGCCCGCGCATCACGGCTCGCTCTGAGAAGGAGAGAAGGTGACAGAGAAGGAGAAGAGTCACAGAGAGATATCATTTGAATTTCAATGAATCATGTGGGTGCAAGTGTCGTTCGTATTCATCCAGTCCACATTCGTGCGCCTATACACACCGACGGGGCTGAGCACGTGCACACGCATACGCGCGTACACGCATACGCGCGTACACGCGAGACCGCGTAACGACGAGAACACGCGCCCTTCTTCTCTCGTTGTACGTCCGTGTAAAATATTGTCTTCTTTTGCTCCTCATCGTCTCCACCTCGTTTATCCCCGCGTGGCGAGAGAGGAGACAAATGTCGAAATCTTCCTGTCTCTTTCTTTCTCTCTCTCTCGCCTCTTTCTCTCTTTCTCCTACCTTTCTTTATCCGAGCATATTCACGCGCGTGTATTTGTCGGCGAGCGGCACAAAAGTGGGGCCCAACAATTGTACCAGCGTCTACAAAAGGAGATTATCTCCGATCGTTTTTACAGAGAAGGCTTTTCCGCTTCGCACGCATCGGGGTATCAAAGCGGCAATGCAGGTCTTACTATATGACCCCCTTTTCTCTTCCCCGCTGCTTATCCATTCTAATGCCCCCTCGTAGTAGCCGTATCAAATTAGCTACGATTTTTCTTTCCGCCAGTAACGAATGACCGTAGGCGATCTGTTTCTTCGAAATGTTTAGGCGCATTTCGGTGTCGTGCGGTATGTTATTCATCGTAGAACGTAATTTTTTCACTCCGAAAAAACTTTACCTGAAGTTGACGACATCGTGGGTGTTCGTTAAACTACGACTTGTCTATCCGATTATTAGCTGAGATAGATGATATTGGATGTTTAGTTTAAATAGAATTAACTTTTGATCTCAATGTTTAAGAGTTTTTTTTATATAAAGCTCCATTATAAAAAATAACATGAACCTACAATATATAATAATTCGCATTTACCACTTTTTATGATACTCTATAGGTATCTAATCATGTGTAAACTCGATTACATATTTCGCGAATGAGAGAAACTTTATTTTAAACGGTGTAATATAAATACGCGAAATTTTAGTAATGTTGAAAAATAAATAGCTGAAAATTGGTTAAATCCGGATTTTTGTCCAATCATTTCGAATATCAAAATCTCATCTCAAAAGCCTGTCAGGTGAGAAATTCAATAAATACGAAAAGGATGATGAATTTTCCACAATTAGTGCAAGTATTGCCGTCAGTGTGAATTTTTCATGTTGCTGCGTGAATGTATTTTTCATTCATATTCGATTTTATGGATTTGCGTATTAAATATCGCATTATATTTTTCAGAAGCTATCAAAGTTAATTTTCGTATATTTATTAACACTTTTTTATTACCACCGGGTTTGGGAGACCCGAGCAGAAACTATAAAAACATAACTATATAAAAATTCTCTTTAATTTTTTTTAAGTCTTTATAATTTTTTCCTTACTTATGGTTCCAAATTAAAACTTACGTAGTTCGCTTAAGCAGGCTTTGGCGTTTTGATTAAAAAAAAGAGATAAAAAATATTAATCTTTGTCTGAGATATGAGCAGATAAAGATGCTCTTAATCTTTCAGAATATATGTCAATATCAAATTTATTAACATAACTTGATCAATTGTAAAATAATCTGTATATAAAAAATTTATTAGCATGGCATTTTATATCGTCAGCACAATTAAAAGTTAATGTACACAGTTGGAAAATTTGTGTTAAATTTAACATAAATCACATGTCTCAAACGGTCCACTCAAATTTTTGTGTTAATTTAACATAATATAGATGTGTTAAATGGTAACGCTGAGATATCATGTTAATATTTCAACAAAAAAGAAATGTAATTTAAAGAAATCGTAATTTAAAGTTAATTGTGTGTACAATTAACATAACTTTTATGATGAAATCGACATAAGAAATGTTCTCTTTATATAAGAATGGTACTAAGTAACACGCAGTCATCCTTCTATTATAAAGTAAAATGAACACTTTTTTTCTGTAAATTTGAACACATTTAATAAATACGTGCGAATTGTGTTACTTTAACATATTTTTAAAATCATTTTAATAATTTTACATTTTATATTTGTTAAGTTCAGTTAACAAAGCAGACATGTGTTTAATTTACATATGAATGTGCTGATTATTTAACACAAAAACTTTGACCAGCAAATTTTTTCACAAAAGTAGGTACACAAATTTTCCAACAGTGTATAGTTGAGACATAATTTCTACATATTCATATTATCTTTTCTCGTAGAAAGTGAGAGAGAGAGAGAGAGAGAGAGAGAGAGAGAGAGAGAAAAAAGAAAGAAGGAGAGAAGAGTGATCGGCTTTGTGTTTCGCGCACTATCAGTCGAGATCTTCCAACGACAAAAGACTTCAATAATACTGACCCGAAGAGGAAGGCGTACGCCGTCGTCGATGCGCGGCGCGTACCGACGCTTCCGCGATTATCCCGCACATAAATACATGGTACATAAATACATATACTTTTTACTTGTGGAAAAACATTGTAACGGACGGGACACGTTTTCGTTAAATGGTCC
The DNA here is from genome assembly GCA_003063815.1 of Aphaenogaster rudis. Taxonomy (NCBI): domain Eukaryota; kingdom Metazoa; phylum Arthropoda; class Insecta; order Hymenoptera; family Formicidae; genus Aphaenogaster; species Aphaenogaster rudis. The sequence goes on along the minus strand of NJRL01000562.1, from coordinate 126,143 downwards.
CGGCGACGTGGCGTAAGTGCCGTGTATGGCGCAACGAAAGCGCGAGCGACCCTTGTCCTCTCGCGCGCCTATCTCCGCGAAAATTATATATAATGGTGAAGCGAGGCGCGTGCGAAAGTTTGGACAGCTGCCGAAAAGTGACGGTTGCACCGAGCGCAATAACGGTGTGGCCCTCGCACGCACTTGCCCTCATTGCGTCGTGCACCGCGCCATCGTACATTCGCGGTCGTACCGTTTCCGTATCGACGACATTACCTGTGCATGTGCATGTCGCGTTCTCTCTCCCGTTGTAGCCGTCCTCTCGCTTCCGGCCCGTTTCGCGAACTCGTGCGCCCGGGCCTCTTTTGTGCCGCGCACGGATTGCACACGGTGAAAAATGCATCTGCCGCTTTGCGGGTTCACGTTTATCAATGCGCAAATGCGAAACGCGGAAACGCGCGGCCCTCACCGCCGATCTTCGTGCACGAAGGATGGAAATTATCGTAAAAGATTGTCGGGCCCCGATCTGTCGCGCGACGAACGATGCGACGCTTCGATACGGTAAACGGAAAAGCCGATCGAGGACACGATAACTTCTTAATTACACAGGGACTGCAGTCCCAATACTTCCGGTATTGTACATATTTATCGTTATGCGGTTCCTTCGCGCACGGGAACGCAGGTGCTGGCGCGAATATTATACATATACAGAGGCTGGTTTGCGGAAAATATCAGATTACAGAAAAATTCCTCGCTGCCCGATGTAAAAAAATTAATACTAATTATTTCGTATTAAATAATTACTTAATTAAATAAATAATTAGAGGAAAAGGTGGTATTATGGCCCCTTGTAGGTATAATGGCCCCTCTTAATAGCTCCACTATTAGATGACGAATTCTAGTGATTACTTATATAGAGTCATTTGTTTAGTAGTCCGCCATTACGCAGTGGCGGTAATATGCCAGTACGCAATGATCGGCATTTGTTAAACACATTTTTACTATCGAGCATTTCGAAATGTTTTACATTTTAGTATTTAATTATATATAATTCCTCGTTTTTCTTAAACTTGGGTGTATTATCACACAAATATATATATATGTACACTTGAATATTTTGCTCGTTATTTCACATTTTATTCGACTACACATTTCGAGTTGTGTTAAACAATAGCATAGTATTTTGCTAATATGGCCCCCTAAGTATGCTAACTTAATACGGTCTCTTTTCCAATGTAAAAAAAGCATAATTCAAATATAATTCAAATTAAATTTAAAAGCCTATTCGTTTTGTAGAAACTGTCCCGACAATTTATATCTACTTTCTGAGAAGTGAGTCAGAATGTACATTAAAAATTCGCAGTTATATTCATTGTGGTTTCTTCTAAAAGTTTATTTTGAATAAATATATAATTTTATAAAAAAACACTGTTTTTTAAACAAAACCCATTTTTTAAATCAATTTTTATGGGGGCCACATTACCACTTCTGTTACTCTTCGACCTATTATGCAGTGTCGCCACATTTTTATAAATAATGTGTCCTAAGTAATAAATATATCATATCTTTGAGTTTAGAATCGATAGAACAACACTTTAACGAATGTAATCGTTAAGTTTACAATTTAAAATATTAATTATTAACAAAATTATTGTACAAAATGTAAATGGGTCATAATACCACCTTCTTCTCCATTTAATTATTGAATCGATGAAGTTTTTTTGTACCAACGTGGGGAACTCGTTTTTTCTTTTTTTTTGTTTCTTAACAACGCGACGTATCTTGGCGAAACGATAAAGTATAGGAGAGGCGACGGGGTAAAGAGGGGTAAAGAGCGCAGGCACGTGTGGGACGCGTCATTTGCTTAATTGCGCTATTTCAGAGACGCCCGGTCGCGTTATTCGACCACGCGTGCAACCGCACGACGATGCACACGTCCGCTGTGCGCTCGCCAATCTGAAGGATTCGCACGAGCGAAGGAGAAAGAGAGAGAGAGAAATCTCCTCGACCAGACCGCGCAGTATTATATGCGACGCGATGCGATCTCCGACGCTATGATTTAATTAGACTGAGAACAGACAGCAGCGTACTAGCGAATCGTGTGACAGCGCGCTACGGCAATTAGAGATTACGTCGTAAATTATTTCCCACGTAGCTGAAATTTCAACGTTAATTTATTACGTAGCAGCGAATTTTCCAATCGAAGAAATTAGAAAAGATTAGTAATTTAACTCTTTTAGGTCCAGTGGTACATACATATATGTACCAACATGTGTGTGTGTTTAAAAAATCATATCTTTGGTAAATATTAAGCTATTCAATTCAACTAGAGAACCAAAATTTTAAAGGAAATTGTTTAAACTTTAATAAAAAAATATTGTAATAAATACAAACATAAAATATAAAAAATTCTTTACGTAGTTAGATCGGAAAGTTCTTAGACTTATAACCATAAATTTGATGTTTTATTTCTTGGATCCGCCATTTTAAATTTTTATATTTCGACCTCATTTTTGTATTCAGCGACCCCATAAACCTTTAAAAATGACTAGAACATATGTCCCAATTCTAAAGAAAAGTCGGACCCTAAAGGGTTAAGACGTTTAGAGATTAGTAATTTTTTAAATTGTGTACAGATACACGGAAGAAAATAGACAGCCAAGTTATAGCTTGCTAATTTAACATTTATAGCTAAGCAGATTGGATAGTGTAGCAAAGAAAATATGCTCATAACTGCTTAGTTATAAATGTTAAACTTGCGTTAGCAAGCTATAACTTGGCTGTATTAATTAATCTATTTTTTTCCATATAAATATATGAATAAGCCGTGAGTGAATAATAATTGCATGCAAGGAAAAGAACGGTTTTATTGAAGCATCTAAAAATTTAGTCAGATACAGATCTGAAAATATGTTGGACTATGAAAATAATTATGTGTAGGACGCTCAAGCATGATAATAATGCTCATAAAGTTTTGACATTTTAGCAACAAGCTTGAGCGTTCAATATAATTATATATATATATTTAGATGATCCAACATAATTATTTTCAGATCTGTATCTGGCTAAATTTTTAGATATTTCAGCAAAACCGTTCTTTCCAGTCTAAATTTCTTGGAGTGAAATCTCACTTCAAAGAGTGAAAATAACTTTGAAATTTGAGTGCCAGTATTTTCACTCGCCTGGAGTGAATTTTCACTTGTTTGGAGTGCAATGTACTCCAAAAAATTTAGAGAGCATATGTGGCAATCGGCGATGATTTAACGGAAATCGCTAACATTGCAGAATTATCGCTCAAAGTGACTTATCCGTCCGCACGGGTAGGCGTGTCGCGAATGTCGCGTTACATCGAACGATGTGGGAAATTAAGACGCCCCGGGGATACGAGCGACGTGTATATTTAAGGAACGTTTGAAAACGGAGAATGGAAAATGGGAAGCGGACATCGGGAGAGTGGTGCACTGATGGAAGGACGACGATAGGGAAAGGAAAGAACGGGGGGGGAGGGAGGAGGTAGAGGAGATGCCGGCTTTTGACACGACACGTGTCGGTCGTCTCCCGTACGAGATCTAAGACCGCGCTAGCTTCCGCTAATCCGAGAATCGGGCCTTTTAATGCGGGGACGAGGTTTCGCGATTATAAATATCAGAGATACCGGGAAGCCGACCCCGGGGAGATGTCTAGACTCCAAATGAAACTGCCGACGTTACTACCCCCCAGTAACGTCGGCGTATAGCGCATCGTACGTCAAACGGACTGAGGAACGTGCGCTCGTCTTCTCGCTCATTCTAAAATCATTTTGGCCTTAGGCGGATTTTTCGCGCTTGCGATTAAGTAAACAATACAATTTTATTCGAAGCTACCATCGCTAAGGTGACTGTTGAGGTTCCATGACATCCTGTAGGCGTAAAAGTACGTTTTAAACCCTTGTCCTTTCGTAACGAAGAATTACGAGCCGACTGCTCGCAGCTGCGAAGGGCATAACTTCGTTTCGGAAACGTTGGAGTCAAACGGGAAGGCGCGATAGGAAAGTTTAGGGTATTACGTGTAAGATGAATAGAGAGAAAGAGAGAGCGACTAATGGCACGCGACTCCTACTCGAGGCGTCGAAACGACTAGTAAAATAGGAGGCCGATGCCGCGTTTGAGATAATTTTAGGAGATGTCGGTGACGAAGGACTGCTGCGGTCCAGATGCATCCGCGCAACGCGCGCTGTATTGTTGCGCGGCACAGTGTCACTATTTTTAGCATGAAAACAGAAGAAGAAACGGGAATAAAACACTCCTTTTAGTCCGTTTTTGCGTTATTGCAGCCGCGAGCTGCCATCCGATCATGAGAAAGATATGGATTATTATACAAGATCTCTCACAGGTCGTAAGTTTTATATTAAGTTTTAAATATAATGGCGGACTCTGTGAATTTTATTCATACATATTTATGTACACATACAGAATGTCCCAGACCTACCGTGACACCCGTTAATGACAGCTTTTTAAGATTATTTTAAGATGAAAGTCCTAATACCATAATGCCAGGGCTATAATAATTTTTAAATGAAAAGTTTTTAAAGTTGACCAATTAAATTTTCCGAAATTCGTACGTTTGAAAATGCCTTTACTATTGTCCTATGTGCCTAGAGTCTTAAATAAATCAGAGAGACGACATTGATGGTTGATATATCGAAAGCCACTATTTTGTTTTCAGTATGGATACTATAAGGAATGAACAATTTCCATCTCCTTCGAGTTTCCGGTGCTTCTTTTTACACGCCAAATACATGGCACTTTACTTTACATGAGAAAAAGATGTTCTCAAAAGAAAAGGTCAAATTCAACATAAACATTCCTATTTGTGCAAATATTTAGTATCGAATGTAACAATTCTCTTTGAAAGTTAGAATCGAATGTAACAATTCTTTGAAAGTTAGGTGAGATTGTTTCATTCGATACTAAATATTTACGCAAATAGCAATGTTTAGCCTATAATAATAGTTTTATATTGTACTAAATTATAAATCATCACCGCACTAGAAAAATTAACACAGTTTACATTACAAAAATTGCACACTGATTATCATTTCATTTTTCTTACAATTATTAGATGTACAAAATGGCGCTGTGATTACGTAATTTATTTAGAATTCTAGATGTCTTGCCTAAGCGCATAAATTTTGAGCAATTTGATTGGTCAACTTTAAACATTTCTCATTTAAAAATTATTATAACCTCGATATGTAGTATTCTAGTATTAGAATTTTCATTAACGGGTATCACGGTCTAATATACACACCCAGTATATTATATTCTATTTCTTGTACGAAATATTGAAGCGATAAATTAATCCATTATACGACAGAAAGCGTTACTCAAATAAAGAAACAATGTTGCAGTCGACATTGTTTTCTTAAATTATCAATCGATAATCAGTATATACTCGGTACTTTGGCAATTAAATCACATAGACGGATAACTAAACGGTTAAACAGCTTTCGCAGAAGCAATCGCTTCTCGCGTCAACCGTGATCGAGCCAAACCCTTCTATTCGTGCTAATTTCCTTCTTGTTCACGCGGTACGCCATTCTCGCGTATCTATCTCTGAAAAAGCACGTGCCACACTTTGTACAGCGCTTACATCATAAACGGCCTCACGAATGTGCCGAGCCGTTTTACCCGTCGAAGCAATTTTACCTCGAACACACGCCGGAGTCGCTCGGCTTTCTCGCGTATACAGGGACGAGGAAGTTACGGATGTGAAAATAATTAGACAAAGGAATCTCGTGTCGTACATCTCCCGCTATAGTTTCTCGTTCGGCATTTTACCACCCTGTTCACGCACGCCGGTCGTCGTTGCAATCATCTTCATCGTATCTCGAGCAAACGCTGACCGCTAATAAAACTCGCGGTGACGATTGCACACTTATGCTACGAGTTATGCTGCATCGTGCTCCGGTTTGCCTCTATACACATCGCGCGTGCAGTTGCGTGTAACGTCGCGTGCACTTAAAACGAACGCACGATGCGCTGAGCCTCTTATCCTCGGAGAACATCTTCTTTCGCCGCACGTTGTGGGATCCCGTACAAAGACGCGTTAGCTCGCAATTAGCTTTGGTATTGCTTGCGTTCTTCATAAGATGACGCTTTTTTGCCGATAACGATATTTAAAGGGTACATTATAATAAGGGTACATTATAATGCTCCAAGAATACAAGTTGCGTTTGATATTAACGAGAATAATAACGATAGCAGAAAGCGTTCCTTAGCGAGGCACTCTCGCGTAAAGACCGAAAGATTTCTTCTACAACAACTATTTATTCACAATTCCTTGAAATTGTTTGCATAAGATTTTTTTTCTGATAATTGACCTGCATGGAAAATGCGTCAGGGCCTGAAATGGAGCCACGAGTCTTCGCGTTTAAGGAGGAGTAACGGAAAACTCTTGAGAAAATTGTCGGAAAAGTGGCGAATGGGGGATGATGAGTCGTAAACTGTTAAGTATCAGACGGCGAGTAGAAAACGGAGCTGACGAAAAGGGGAAACGCGGGACCGTGGGACGGAAACGGATGCAGAAGCAATAACTTCCTCGTAGATTTATACGACCGTCGTGTGGTCGAGCCGCAATGAGCACCGTAGATCGCTCTTCCTTCACTCTTCAATATTTTCCTGCGCTTTATCACCTACATTCTTCCCGCAAACTCTTCGACATATTAGTATCGTTTGTTCGGAGCAAACAATAATAATATAACCGGTAGATAGGAGATCGTGCTCGACATTTCCAATCGAGAGAAAAACTCGTACTACTTTTTTATTTACCTCTCTTTATTTTATCTCTTAATACTTTATAATAAAAGTAAAAAAGAGAATGTCAAGTATGTCAAGTATGTGTGCTACGCAGTGTTCGCCTCGTGCAATAGAGTCTTGATTTTGTTTCTTAAATCATTTGTGCTCGTTGGCGTGCTCATCGACTTCACAATGTAAATTCCTTCCCCTTTCCTTCTCCTCCCGATATTGCCGCTGGCAAGCGATAATAGCTATAAAAAAGGCCTCGGACACGTTTGAACAAGAGAGGGCATTACGTATTCATCTGCGTGCCTCGTCTCGTGAGGGAATCGATCTGAATCTTGAAGTTCGTGAGTCCGATGATTAAAATGGTATTAAGATACACCCGTGATATCGAACCTGCAACAGAATTGTCCGAATTAAGATCCTCCTGCATGGGGCGCATATCGCTTTGTACGGAGGTCCTATCTCTTCCCATCACGTGCACATTACATGTCATTAAATTCCGTCAAGCATCAAAAGATGACACTGAAGATGAAATTGATTTGATTGTCCATGCCCTCGGGGTAATCTCCCGAATCTCATAATTTGTATGAAATTTCAATCGCGCACCCCAACCGGGGACGCGTATCTTATCTCGATCTAATATTCATACCGAATAAAATCTCGGGACTCTTTTGACGGGGCGACGGCGATATCATATTGTTTCCATAATTTATGTACGCTTGTACGAAGGAAAATATGATTAACGATAAGTCACGAGACCACGAGGCAGCGACGGTATCGTATTACGAGCGAATCATTAAGGTATCTTTAATCGATACACTCGTAACTACACGAGCATACGAGCCCGTACGCTATTAACAAGCGACGAGTGTGACCTCTCCCCCTTTAATCGATCGCTTAATGATCGAAGCCGAGCGATCGAACTATCTCGTTGGTAATTAATAGGATCGACGATGAAAAATGATCGAGCCGTTTGCACGCCCATCCGAGTATCGGGCATCCACGCTTTTATCTCCGCGCTTATTGTATCGCCCTAGAAAGGACCCAGATTCGGACCGATTTCGCGCCCGATCTTATCTCGCTTAACGATTCAATACCAGTGTCGTAAACTTTGCTTAAGAGAGGTAGAAAGATCTGAAATGTCGAAAAAATCGATTTTCAGTTTTTTGCATTTTTGGATGGCATGATTCGTTAGAAGTATTTTCCCGTAGTGTTTAATTGACGTAAGTTAAAAATATTTTACTCTGAGAAACTATATCTCTCTCAAAATTTTAAACGCCATTTTCTCAAAACTATGTTTTTCAACAATTTTGCAGGGATAATTTGAGAACGAACAAAGATATCGAGATGTATTTTCTGAACTGACTACGGTCTACTATATATTGTTATTTATTTATATTTTATAGCAATAAACAGCATTCTACTTCTTTGATTTTTTGTATTTTTTGCCGTCATTTTGTTAATTTTTACCAGATTTTTAAAATTCTACTTTAATCTACAGAGGAAAGCTTTCGAAACATAATGCCGTTTAATTCGATTAAATATGTCAACTAGATCATCTGCAATCTCTGTAAAACCATAGCTCCGTACGATTTACACTGCGGGTCAGACTGCAGCAGCTTTATATGTTAAATATTTTCTAACTTTACAAATAGTTTTCTATTGTTAATATATGTAGTATAAATATCATATAGTATCAATATTATGTGGTATACTAATACTGTATAATATTATAGTATCAATATTATTTATTATAAGTAGTATAAATATGTTATACTAATACTATACAATATTATAATATTAATATTATATAGTATACTATATTATATATTGTGTACTACACAATATTATATGATAGTAAATAATATACTATAATATTGTGTAGTGCACAATATTATATAGTATATATAATATTATATAGTATACTATATAATATTATATATACTATATAATAGTATACTATATAATATTATATATACTATATAATAGTATATAATATACTATATAATATTGTGCACTACACAATATAGTATACTATATAATATTATAATATTATAATACTATATAGTATACTATATAATATTATAATATTAATATTATATATTGATATATAATAGTATAAATAGTCCACAAAAGGATTTCATATTCAATTCGTTATTATAATGCCTATATTGACGAGTCAAAGTTTAGCGAGTTTTCGTGCATTTAAACCTTTCTACCCCCTTTAAACTGCCTTTACACAAATCTCGTGCCTGATCGGTCACGGCGCGGCGCGGCGCGGCGACAGACTCGCCCAGCGAGAGAATCGCGAGGACGAGACGCGACGGATAGAATAATTAGCTTCAACGGCGGACGTTTACCGGCATTACGCGTCACACGACGTGAAGAGGTATTGCGCGGCACGACTATTCAGGGTACGGTGAGTGGTACACACTCGGCAGCGGCGCTTCACACCCCCTCGGCCTCTCCGCCCCGCGCGGGTGGAGAGGCTTTTAATATTCACGTCGCGGCGATCAAGACAAATTGAAATCCAGTCCTCGGGCCCCGCGCCATTCACCGGCTACGCGCCATCTCCAGCCTTTTGTGGCGTGATTTAGAGTCTCCCGCATATTATTAGTGCGCCGATAATGGGACGAAGTCCGAGATCGCCGAGGTGAATCTGTAATACGGTGCGTGGCATCCGGACGCCTTTTATCCACGATGCTGCGCGACCGCACGAAGAAAAACGCCTCTCGCGCCTTCTCCGTCAATTCGTTCCGTTCGCACGTGGAATCCCGAAGAATATCATTCGCGGTTTTCAAGCATTCTCAACACGACGACGACGACCCGTTCCGTGCGGACGCGCGCGCACGATGTGTCCTTTTTTTCTCGTCGCGCCTCTCGAGAATGTAAAATTGTCGCCTACAATGTTCCCTCGCGAAGTTATAAACGCGGTAACCTCCTCTCGGCACTGGATAAAATAGCTTCCGCGGTAATGCGGATATTTTTTCGCCGGGAAAATTATTCCTAATTAAACAGCGCGCGGCTGGAAAAGCATGTACACGAGGGGGGGGCATGAGGCAACGATACGCCCCGGTAAAACCTGGTATCGTGATCTCCTTGTGCGCCGAGTATAATGGCTCACTGTATGTAGATAGCATTATTTTTCCAACTATGATTGCGATGATGCCTTTCTCTTTTTCTTTGATTACATGCGGATCGTCTTTTGATTTCGCCCTCATTAAGGATCAAGCCGAAACCAGATGCGCGCGCTTGTTTGGTGCGCGCATTGTGCAGTATAATTAACACGTCGTTATTTTTATCAGAACGCTGCGAGAACACCCGACGTGAAACGTACGCGTTACATATACACTACCGCTCAAAAATATTTGCCCATTTTAATTTCCACATTAACTTTTTTTTATGTTTAATTTCTATTCTCATTCTGTCATATTCTCTTTATATTTGTGGAATGAAAAGTTTTGACCTGTCAAACATTATTATTACATTCAATGTCCACTCTTAAAATTGTTCATTAATCTTTTGAATTTCTATCAATTAATTAAGGAAGACAAAATGGGTAAATACTTTTGAGCGGTAGTGTATATAACCTTTGCTTTGGAAAACCCACCAACTCGCGATTATTCAAGGGAAGAAGATCGCTATCCCGAGTACCGCTATCTTGAATTTGATAGAAAAATACTTCTACTTAATTAGCTTAATTAAATTTAATTCCGTTTGTAAATCCGCAAGGTCGTATCGACGGCCAACGACGGCCAACGACTCGAACAAGGTTAATGACTGCTATGCACATTACGCTTTTAAAGGCCTTCGAAGGAACACGTTAGTAAAAATAATATTTTCGCATTAACGAGATTCTGTCCTTGCACCAAACTATAACGCATCAGTCGATAGATTATAGATGACGAGTGAAATTCCATAGTTGATAGAAAAAGACGATTCGATTGATACGGCGTTATATATATATATATATATAAAATAACGCTCTTCTTAAACATTTCTTTTTATACACGCAGCGATTTATCGTATATCATTAGTTTCGGTCTTGTTTCATTTATCTCATTATCTCGTTTCCTTCTTAATTACCCCTATTATACCATATTACCGCAAAACATACCGCCCTATCGCGGTGTATGCCCTACCTTTTGTATTATTCAGCATCAAAAATGTATTATTATCATATCATTAGTTCTCGCGCGAACATTGCGAAATGTGGTATCGAGAATGCGCGCATAAGGCAGTAATTTGAGGGAAACGAGAAACACAGTAGGCAACGATTTCGATCGGGCCCTCAGGCATATTTGGGAAGTCTATCGTTCCAATCGTCATGTGCCTCCGACGGTACCCTTTTCCCCTTCGCTCATTTTCCACCGTCGCCTTGAGATCGTTATCGCACGAAGACATCATTCCTGTCTCTTTCTCCATCTCTTTCCTCATCCATCTCTCTCTCTCTTTCTCTCCCGACTGTCCGCCGCCCTTATTCCTGGCGTGTTTCGTTTCCGGGCTCTTACGGCGCCAAGACCGTGAAATCGTGCACACGATCGCAAATAAGTTACTTGGAATTTTTGACCGCAAGGTCCACCATAATTAGCTGACGCCTCCCTCGATGCAGGGCTCTCCCCTCTCTTCCGTGCGGCGTGTGTTTGCAGATCGAGGTCGCGAACATTTAGCCTGCCATTAACTCGTGTATCTGGATGTCTGCCGTGACGCGACATCGGGCAATTTTCTCACCGAAACGCTCGATCTCCTCGTGATCGAGAACCACGCGAACCCTCCGTCGCTCGCTTTAATCGACCCCGATGGGATTCTTTCTTCTATTTGGAAGGCCTGCGAATGTCGCCGCGGTATCTCGTTAGTGCCGCATTATCGAACGACTTGCAACATTAATCTTCGCCTTAATTGTCCAATTTACGCTGAAGTAGAATTAAAGGTGCTTGCGGGGCAGATACAATTTTACAATCCATTCGTCTGGAATGTATTAATCACTTAAACTATTAGCCTTAATTGCATCACTTATCTTTGTCACGCAAAGCATCCTGATGAGTTTATCCTCTTCGTGTTTCTCTCTCTCTCTCTATTTCTTCTCCCCCCCCCTCTCTCTCTCTCACTGATGAAAGAATAAAGAATTTTCAAAGGTAGAAAATATTTTGTTATGATATGTACGACTTTAACTTTTATTATAAAGTGTCGGACTTCTGAGCCTTTATTTCGTCGAGGCATTTAACGTCTCTCTCAGAAAGAAAATGCTGTCGACCGGCCAGTAAGCGGCGTAGAAGGACAAATAAAAGTTAAAGAAAAAATCGTTTGCGAGTGGAAAGGGAGAGTTTTTAATGCGGTCTCGTGTTACAAGGCGACACCTCGCGCGACAAGCACTATGTTGTCACCTTAGACCTTTACGAATATCGCGTTATACTTTGTGTCCGGTTTAAATCTACACGATTGATTGTGGTTTCTTGACGGCTGAGTTCCACGACTCGAATACCGTTACGATATTGAAATTGATAAGATAAATTGATTACATTGCGACTTTTACGTAATCTACACGCGTAATCTGCAAAGAGATAACGTTGATAGTAATATCTACTGATTACATAATGCTTTACATAATCTTGTATTTATGTCGCATCTCGACAGATTTCCAAGCTTCGAATTCGCGCTTGGCACAGATTCCTGAGATTCGCATCGCTATTACTTTCTATTCTTATATCACAGACAGAAGAACAATATCCTTCCTTGCCTCCTCGCGGTAAAATTTGTACTCTTCCGATATAGGAATTGGCGCGCTTACGGCACGTGATTAACGACTATTGTGCGACGACTTCATTCTTTTTCGCGTATCCCGAGGCGTAGAAAAATGGAAACGGCGAGACAGCGGAGAAAGAGGAAAAGGAGACGATAAACGCACACACGCACACCGAGAAAATACGCCGGTTCGTGACCACCGCGCTCGTACGGGACAAAACAATATTGTCGGGCTGTGCACCGCCACGCGCGAGCTCCGACTCTTTAATATTACACCGCGAGCATTGTTTTCAGCACGAATCTTCGGTCTCGCGTACGTGCCCTTTTCGCTTCACCGTGCCGGTACGCTCGATTCCAGAGAGTCGCTATAGCTCTCTATGGCGGTATACGCGCCAGCCGAACGATCGGCCACCGCCACCGCCATCGCTGCAGTCACCGTCGTCGGTTGGTTATCGCCGATTTCCGTCCATGTAAACCTTGTACCGCGCTTTCTACGGTACGTCGTGATGGAAAAGAATCACGTAAAGCCCGTGTCAGACTACGCATTGGAGATTGTGGATTGCGAATTGAAGATTAGAATTCGACCAATCGGATAATCTTAGTCTTCATTCTCTTCGATTTAATTAGTCGAATTCTAATCTCCGATTCGCAATCCTCAATTTCCAATGTGTAGTTTGACACGGACTTAAGAGACTGCTAACTACTTAATGAGCCTATATTTGGTTTATATGATCACATTGTAATTAGCGATTGGATTAAGTATCTTACAAGTAGATTCGAATCTGTTGGCGTAGTTTCGAACTCTCTATGATACTTCGAAAAATAAAAGCAGTACTTTCAAAGGGAGGATCCCAGTTGCGCACAGTGATAATCGGACACCACCAATAATATTGATGTATGCCTAGAGGATTTCCTCTGGAAGGCGCTGTGATTGGCTGTGTCCGATTATCACTGTGCGCAACTGGGCTTCACTCCTTTCAAATGGACTCGAACCTGGACGAAATAGATTCGAACCCTCTATGAGTACCTTGGGAAACAAGATTACCTCCAAGTATTACTTCCAAGTAGACTCGAATCTGGATCAAATATGTTCGGATCTTTTATGAGTACCTTACTAAAAATTAGAGTACTACTTGTAAAAAAGATTCGATTCTTTACGATAAAAACTACTTATAAGTACATTTCGAAATCTTGCAGATACTCATTCTAAAATTCGAAACTAACTAGTCGGGATCGATTACTTCGCAAGTACAATGTACGAAATATCATTTTTTATGAATATTACTCGAACCCTACAAAATGAAGCTCGATTATTGGATTTTACTCAGTTTTTTAAGTACATATTAAACTTGATCCCATCCCTAATTGTAATTATTAATATAATTAATATAATATGCGAGTACGTAGTACACACTAGATCACGAGTCGAAGATTGTAATATTATTTCGTGGAAGAAAGAAGGGGAGAGACAATCGGTGAATTCTGAAAAGAGGGAGAGACGCGGCTGTAGGAGAGCATCAACGATGCGGCGCAACGCGTTAACATTGTTTGAAAGCAGGCGACTTTGATCTGAGCCCGGTTGGCGTACATCAGTCGAGTTTTATGCTTACCCAGAATTCGCTCCTTTCGCTGACGAGTAAACATTTGGTCTTTGGTGGCGCTCAACGATTTAGTAGGGTCCTCGAGAAGCTCGTCTTCCGCTTGTTCCTGTTTTGATCGGACCGATCTGATGTTAGGATGGAAACAAACGCGCCGCGCGCGAAATTCGTTTGACGTGGCTGATTTGCGGGACGCAACTGGCACCTGCTTGTGACCTATTTAGAACACGATTAACTCCGATCATCGTCACGATGAGTCGCAGAAGAGAATGGCTGCAACTCGACATTGAGTATTTGCGTAAAGATTTCGCTTCAAGCTTGTATGTTTAAATTGTCGTACCAACGAAGGGAAAATCGTCATATCGTTTGCTTAACCCATAACTGATATGGTGAATTTTTTTGTTACATAAACGGTATGGCGGGGTCATCCGGACCCCATAAGAAAATTTCAACTTTCTACTTTAGGTAAGAAATAAAAATGCAAATGTTTTTAGGATACATTCTCTGCTTTATTTGAAAGTTAGAAATAATAATTGTACAAATCATAAAAAGTAAACTAAAATTTAAAAAATTGCACAACTTGACACTAAATTTATTTGAAAAGGTGAACTACTCTTTCTAGCTTTATTTGTTTTAATTGGGTACACAAAAAACTAGAATAAAATTATAATAAAATAAAAAGGTTGGAGGCCAAGAGACGAGCAAATAATTACACAAAGATGTAAACTTTAGATAAATAAATAAATAAATAATTTAATTTCAAACGTTTCGACTGCACAGAGTCTTCTTCAGTATAAATAATTAGTCACATTCGTATAAAAATAAAAGATAAAAATAAACATACTTGAACTAAAAATTGTGAAGATAAATTAATAGTAGTTATAATTATAAAATTCCACTAGCAAGGGAAACAATAAAAT
>NJRL01000562.1:90298-110498 GCA_003063815.1 Aphaenogaster rudis | reverse complement strand
GCTCGTCTCTTGGCCTCCAACCTTTTTATTTTGCTTTGCATATACGAGCTTGAATGTTATTTAACTTGTAAAATTATAATAATAATAACGCAAAATTGGTATCATAACAACATAAGAATTTAACAAAATCCAAAATTTTAAATAAGAAAAAGAACAAAACCATAAATAGTTTAAATATAACCGAACCGATTCCTATCATAATAATTTGCTGTCCTTTTTTACTTGTTTTTTCTCGTTTCTCAAAGAAATATTCTTGACGGTTGTTTCTTTTTTCCATTTTCCGGATTGCTCAAACTTACTTTCGCTATCCTGTTTTCTGATCTGGATCGAGATCCGAATCATTCTCGCTAAAATCACTCTTTTCTTTTCCAAGAATATTTGAAGAAGATACCATTTTGAGAATAGGTATCATCGATTTTTATCTTATTTCGCGAGTGATGTGCCATTATTAATTGAAATAATAACAAAATAATAAATTTGAATGTTTCATAATGCTTGAAAGATACTAAAGCACATAGACCTCTCTGATGGATATTCTTAAAACTATCACGCTGGAGTCTCTTGGACCTTACTTTACGGATTTAATATGCCGTTGACATAGATAACACTTTGTCGTTTGTGCAAATTTCTTGCAAGCTTCTATCGACAAGTTCATTAATTAGATTTGAGTGGATGCTATAAATATTCAATATTCATTCGTTGTGACGTCGTCGAATCGAAGAAGTGCGCGATTTCGGAAATGTTAAACCGCAAGGGTTGTCGCTCGGAGCTCGCTCGTCCAGCCATTAAGGGCCGCGTTCTCACGAAGCACGAAGGGATTCGTGTTATGCGTAGCAACGTGATACACGTATATATCGTGCGCGCGCCTCGCGACGGGAGTGTGCGCGGGGCGCCCTTAATGACGGGGTACGGCCCGGGTATAATGCGCGGGGCGGACTTTGGCGCCTCCCTAATCAATTAATCAGCAAATCTCACTTTTATCTACGCCGTGTAACCACGTCATTTTCTCCTTCTCACTTTATTAGGGGACCGATTAAGGTCTCCCTCCGTCTGAGAGGGGAATCGGTTGCGGATCGCTGAGCCATCTCGACAAGGGGCTTAATTGCGAGCGATATAACATCCCCAGAGGGAAACGTCTCGAACGGAAGTGGCTCGTTCGTAAGACGGCTCGTGTATCGCTTTATCGATTTCACGTCGGCGTATCTATCTGTTCGCGGCGATCTCCTCCGCGCGGCGAATGTTACTCGCAATATACAACGAAGAAGCATTACGTCCCGTTGTAATGAGTAGATTAATGCGATTATCCACTAACGCCGAATCTACTTCGACCGCTTTGTACAACATCCGCATAAATGTACGCTTAAACGTCATTGATAAGTCGTGTCGAAGAGACGTCTAATGATTCGCGAAGGAAACGGTGCATCGGCACGAGACGGTGCTGTTCGTTATCGTTGAATTAACGACTCGTTCGCATTCGTACGACGTCCGTGAGAGGCATGCGGGAAAAAGGATGGATAAACGGGAGCGATGGAAGGGAACTGCGAAACAATAACCCGTTCGAGCAAGTCGACGCAGAAAGAGAAAGAGAGAGAAAGAGAGGGAGATCGGTTACGTCGAAGGGGAGGTACGGATGAAAGAGGTAAAGAGGAAAAGACAGAGAGAAAGAGAAAGAGAGAGAGAGATCAGCCTCGTGCTCTGCTCCTCGTCCGTTAATGCGTTGCCACGAAGATCTATGGACTGCCCGTAGTTTATATGCTAATCCGTAAAGAGTGTTAAATACTCGATCATTTATCACGCCATCGCTTCGCCTCCTCACCCCCTCCCCTCGCCCTTCTCCTTCGTTCTTTTCCCCCGTGTTTCTCTTTTCTCTCCTGCTCGCAGGATCTCCTCGCCCGAGTCCTCCCTCTGCGCCCAGGCGCAACGCGGCATTTGTACCGCCGAGTAATTATCAGTTTTCACAATTTCGCGTCTTGACGAGTCGTCGATAGAGTCCTAGATAAATCAGAGAGGCGACATTGAAGGGTGTAGTCTGATTGGCTGTCTAAATCACATGATTATAGTGACATTTCGTTTCTTACTGTATCCACCGACGAGATACTATTAAAAACCATCAACCTTGAGCAAATTTTTATGACCATTAAAGGGGTCCTGGGGATCCGGAGATGATTGAAGAAAATATCGATATTATTGATTATTGATTATTGATATAAATTTTTGATCACTGTCATAAATATCTGCGCAATTAGCTTATAATACAGTATTAAATTCATGATTTATTAGATATTATTATATTTATTATTATACAAATGCTTTATAAATAAGCACACATTGCCGCAAAATTATATATTTTTCTATCGAATTATTACTCGACAAATAATCAAACACGATGATAACAATAAAAAAAAGTGCAGTTTTAAATAAAATCAAATATTCTTTTTTGCTTGATTTTTTAAATGGAATCATATGGATTTTCTTTGCACAATATGATTCCACTAAACAAACAGTAGTTTACGAAATATGTTATACTTTATTCTACAATATTTTGACATGAAATAAATATCTTGTAAACTATATATATATATATATATATTCATTTTTTTATATATGTCGAATAACTAGAGGAATCATATTATGTAAAGAAAATCATAGTCATAGAATCATAGAATGATTCCATTTAGAAAATGGGGGTGTTGGTTTCCCTGCTATCCCCTTAGAAATCCGGCAACGATATCCTAGATAAAAGATCCCGATGAAATCTAAAACACACAGAAAAATTTTGTCGCTAACTCTAATAAATTCCGAGAAAATAGCTTGTAACACTTTATGTGATATACCCTGTATAAACATATCTAAAGAATATCATAATAATGATAAATCATGAAATTAATATTAAGGTAAAACTGAAGGGAAGACGCCAAACATTTTGTATTTAATTTATAAAACAAATAATATATATATATATATATATTTCGATTAATTCAAATAAATGTATTTGTTATTTAAAGAATACACACACACAGTATTAGAAAACACTATAAAATGAATATAAAGTAGTAGTTGTAAACTTGTAAACTTATAAACGAATTCTGAATCATGGTTGCTTGGCATCTTACCCCATTTGACATCTTCCCCCCAATTACCTTATATTATGAACTAATTGTGTCTACATTTTAAGAGTCACGCAAACTTCGATTGTCGGTCTTTAATAATACCTAGAACTGTACATACGTCAACACTCGATTTGATGTTGCGCCGACGTAACTCGAATCATCGTCGCGTCTCCCAATCCGCGGGTAACCCACGAATTTACGAGCAGCCGAGTCAATTCGAGGGGATGGTACACGGGGATGTTTACGGCTCGCGGATTGGCGGCTCCAGCGCGAGATTTACGACTCGCGCCGGATAATCCAATAAGGGGTCGCACGGCGAGAGGCGTGGGTACGAGAGTGACGGAAGCCCGCCAGCTCGCCCACGTAAGCGTCTCGTGGAACGTGTATCCGCACGAGAACGCGAACCGATCCGTGTGCGTGCGTTATCGTCAGCGGTGGTAGGTAAGCGCCATCGGCTCTCTCCCGAGCGGCCCGACCGCCGCAATAACGTCATGTCGAAGGCAGGCACGGCGAATGATAAATCACGACGGGAACGCGCGCTATCGAAATACGCTCGTCAAAGCCGGCCAATAAATCTCTCTCCGAACGAGATAAAGAAAAATCGTTTCGTCGCGTCGCGACATTCCAATTTGGCGAAATCGGGAGAGGTGAGAGCGCCGTTCTCGCGCCACACGTTCGCACGGGGGTCGAACGATTTCGACTAGGGCTGTTACTTTTGACAACTTCGAAGATTCGAAGCTTCGAAAGAATTTGAAGTTAACTCCGAACCTTCAAAGTTTAAGGTGCCTTTGAAGCTTCGAAGTTAACTCCAAACCTTCGAAGTTTAAGGTGCCTTCGAAGTTAACTTCGAATTAAAGTTAACTTCTCAAAGCTTCGAAGACATCTTAAACTTCGAAAGTTCGGAGTTAACTTCAAAGCTTCAAAGGCACCTTAAATTTCGAAGGTTCGGAGTTAACTTCGAAGTTTCAAATTCTTTCGAAGCTTCGAATTTTCGAAGTTGTCAAAAGTAACAGCCCTAATTTCGACGATACATCGTCCCACATTGTCTTAGCGTGCCGTTTTTTATCCCGTCCTGCATAAGTACGCGTACTTGCACTTTCATCCTCGCTCCGGCGAGCGTAACGACGCGCGGCGCACGTGCAGACGCAGTCCCCGACTTTTCGTACTCACCTACTTAACCCGCGCTTACTTACGCACTCATTGCGCACTTGAGAGCCTTCTGAGTAAGGCAACAGCAACGGGACATCTAAAATTAAGCGCGGACACGATCGACACGCAGCTACCGAGAATGTCACTCGAATGTCTCGTCCGACCGGCTCCTCTTCCTTTTGTTACATGAGAAGTTCGAGCTTGAATTAAAGTCCCATCGTCTCTCTCTTCGAGAAATCTTTAATTATACAAGAGTCTTTTTCATTCGCATCGAATACTGTATGTCGACGATTTGACGATCTTTTATATTTTAATGCCTTATCGAATTTTAAATACTGGCAATCAAATTTGCATCTAAAATGTTCATGTGGCGCCTCTACTAGATACTTAATTCGTGGAACATCTGCCTTTTTTTCTTCTGTGCGAGGGCTCATTAACCGGAGTTTGAGCTTGATTAATTAGGTTTTAGAGGGGCCTGATGCCTTCTTCGGCGATCTTAAAGACTAAGATGCATCCGAATTCGGGCCTCTTTCATCATATATATAGAATCAATTTTAGAATAATGTAGAAATTTCTCAGGATGACAATCAACGATGATCAATCTTATAGGATTTTTCTCTAAAAAAAGCAGCTGAGAATCTCCTCCCATAGAAAACGAAAAGCTCTTATAAAAATTCATTGATTATCCTGAGAAAATCTGATGTTATAAAATCGATATAAGTTAGAAATGTCACGTTCCAATTTGAAAAATTTAAACTATTCGTTTTTAGGTCAGTACATTTTAACCATGGAGTAAGTGGATTTAATTAACGTTAGTAAGTGTGACTCGGTCATTTTGACCGAATTATGTATATATTTACTATTTTTATCAAATTTATTAAATTTATTACACATATGTTTGTGTGTGTGTGTGTGTGTGTGTGTGTGTGTGTGTGTGTGTGTGTGTGTGTGTGTGTGTGTGTGTAAATTTAATAAAATACATTAATGAAATTAATATATTTTTATTTTAACACCATTCTATTTATTAAAATTATTAGTGTATATTAATACATAATAATAACGCAGTAAAGAAAATTATATTTTTGAAATTTATACAATACAATTTTTGACAATGCTGTTAAATTTGAAAAATAATACAAATATTTAGGGAAAAGAATTTCATAATTTAATTGCGTTTTTTATATTATTTTCCGTAATTAATTAAATTTAAATAAATTGCACATTTATTTATTTTATATTTCCAAATCAATTTGTCTTCAACATATAATTGTAAAATTTTACCATTATTACCTGCAAAAGTTTACAAATTATCATTGAAAACTTACAGTCTCGAATTCAGAAAATTATATCCTTTACTCAATTTTGTTTCTAATTCTGTTGAATTAGAACATTCTGATTTACATATAGATAGATATAAATTCCGAGTCTTCCAAGTCACTAACTGTTTCTTCTACAAATTTACATTCTTCAGAATATTTTCCAAAAAATATCCATACTTATGTATTTTTTATAGTGTGTATTACATTGAAAGACACGCAACATTCAATTATGTTAATGACGCGAAAAAGACTATCGTAACTACGCGTGCTACGACCATTTAGACTATCTGTTGCAACATATCAAATTTCACATAAGAATAAGGGCGTCCGCAGGATTTTTTCCAGAAGGGCGGCATGATTCAAAATGTTACTTCTAAAATTAGAATACCTATAATTTGAAATTTATACACCTTTTGTTGAAAATTATACACCTAATCCTATGGATTAGGGCAGAGATCGGCAAGGTTAGCACAACTTGCCCTTCCTTTATTCAAAGGGAGAGCAAATACCTACTTAATTTTTGGTTAATTCCAGAGGGGGCAAATGCTTCTCTTGTCTACCCCTCGTCCCCCCCCCCCCGTGGACGCCCTTGCGTCTATATCATCTACTTCTCCAGACTATGTAAAAAAGCACTAAGGAAAATATACATAAAAGACAAAATACGAAAATGCCGATAAATTAGAACATATAAATGAAAAACGAGAAAATGCGGCAAAATGGCCGGCGCGACCACTCCCGCATTAAATAGATATTTTACCCAAGATTGGATTATACGGTTAATCAGTTCCGAATAAATAGCGCAGTTTATATGTTTTATATCTTGGATCACTTTTATTAACTATTTTATTCTGGAAGTTTATTTAAAAGTTTATTCTGGTAGTTTATTCTGGAATTTATGGAAAAGAGGAAAAGTATTTTCTCTTTTCAGAAAGTAAAGTACTTCATTTGATGCCTAATCCTTTCAATCTCGTCGACCACCCTTTTTAGGCATTTATACATAAGAAAGAAAGAAATAAAGAAAAGAAAGAAAAGGAAATGGATAAGAAAAGAAAAGAATCATTAAAAGGAAAGGAAAAAATAAGAAAAGAAAGAAAAAAAGAAAAGAAAAGAATCATTATAAAAGAAAAGAAAAGTGACAGTTATTGTTTACCATATTTTTGGCAGCGAACAAGTCTTAGCTAAATTTCGGATTTGTTTAAAATATTCTCTTGTTGTTTACCGCGTTCTTCAGCAGTAAACAACTTTTAAATTTTTAATTTAAAGATAAATTTCAAGGATTAAAATCCAAGCATTAACTTAATATTAAAATTATCTTTATTGTTATAGGTTTAAGTTCACAATTTAAATTGATTCAATTGCTCGACTGATCGATTTTTCGTTATCTATTGAATTTACAGTACTGACTGACTTTTTGATGTTTGAGAGATGTGGATTGACTGAATATTTGATTAAATGATATAGATCTGATATTTCACTGATATTGTGATTTTATATCTAAGAGATATGAGAACTCTCTGTGCAAGCTTCTCACCATTTCCTGTTGAGAAATATATTGTTTTAGAGGTGGAAGATTATTCTTACCTACACAGGAGAGAGAAATACTATAATAAATCAATAATATTGATTGGTACCAGACTGAGAGAACCGTCGCTGACGGCTGAGTCGAACTCGAATTGAGAAAACCTTGATTATATTGACTTTAAAATTTTATATATATTTTTTTTTATAATTTAAACTAATATTATTAAATATGTTTAAAAATTCGGTATTAGAATATCCGCTCGTGGAAGTACCTTTTTCGTGCTAAAATAGCAGAATCCGGATTCAAAAAACGAAAAATCTCGTAATAAATTAAAAATATTTTTGGGATTGTTTTTTACGTTCTTTTTACGTTCTTCACATCCGCTTCTGGTAATTGTCAATAGGCTGGTAACGGTCAACAGACCGTTGAACCAAATGATTATTTAGCATTTTTATACATTCTTATGTTAAAAAGTTTCAAAGCGTGTCAATCACGCGGACTAAAGTCGCGATGCGGCAGCATCCTCGCTCGATTCAGACGCATATTATTATTTTTGATATGCGGCCGCTATCCGTTTATATTTCTTGCAAATATCCGACCTGACGTTTGAAGCGACAAAAATTGTCTGCCGACGTTACTCCAATTATGGTATCGTGGCACTACCAGGAACCGGTTGCATTTTTCAAAACTGCGAATCGTGCCACCGCGATTCAATGCTATCCCAGGCGAGTATTTATTCGCGTCTCGCCGATCATTCCTTCGTGACACGAAATGCTATACAATTGCGCACGATCGCGCAGAAAAGAATATAAACGGACGTCTCACGTATCCTTCGATCGTGTTGGTTATAAACGATCTTTCTCGTAGCACGCATACCGATACACGGATAGCTGCACCGACAGACAGACAGACGAAGATCTGTTATTGCGCTCGGCGGCGGGTTGGATAATCGCGCTCTGCAGGCGAAGTTCGATTCCCGGAATCGAAATATTCCTTGCATGCAATATTCAAAATAACCCACGGGGATCCGCGAGAAACGGCCATTCGCTTCGCCGCGTTCGTGGAAACTTTAAACGGAGAGCGGTGCCGCGCAGCATCGCTATCGTATTTGCCACAATTGGAATGCTATTAGCCTCTTAGATGTCGCACACTGTGGGAAAAGCAGTTGATGATTGTAACACGATGGTTTGAGTTACTTGAGTGAAATATTTATTTATACTTTACATTTATTAACGCTACTTCAATATATTTGTATCAACGATGCAAAATCTTGTATTACAATAGTCAACATCTCAATTAATATCAGATTTTTGAAAGATCTAAATATACAGTTACAAATTACATAAAAATTTTATCTACCTTTTATTATATCCTACCGTACCTTTTACATCTTATCTTCGACGTTAATTGTTTAGAATCCAATATAAATCTTAACTTTGAAGGACTGTTTCATCCGTTAAACTGTTTCATCCGTTAAACCTTAAAATGCAGGCCGTGAAATGTCGCTTATTGTTAGACTTGGAATGTATTTAACAATACAGGTCAAGAAGACCAGGCCTCCCAACATGTGGGATGTCTTTGTATAGCATACTATGTATAAAACACAAAAAAATATTAAGAAGAATTTAGCTCAGGTTGCTGTAAAAAGGAGGAACATAGATTCCAGACCCGACACTTGTAAAATTACTATGTTCTCAGAAAGGGCGGAATCATGAATACAGGGCGGAATCATACTTCTGCCCAAGGGCGTCCGCAGAATTTTTTTCAGGGGGGGGGGCATGATTCAAAATATTACTTCCAGAGTTAGAATATATATAATTTGAAATTTAAACACCTTTTGAAATTATAATCCTATGAGTTAGGGCAGAGATCGGCAAGGTTAGCTCAACTTTGGCTTTCCTTTATTCAAAGAGAGAGCAAATGCTTAACAGACTGCCGAATTGTCGTTGAAATTTGTTCGGTACGCAGCTGCTCCTGACAAAGACTTACAGCATAAAACATTGTTTTAAAATTATAAGTCAGCCATTCTGCTAAGGTCCTAAGACAAAACGTTGCGGGTCTTAAGCAGAGTCCACATTATCGAGCTAAACCTCGAAATGAACTTCGAGCCGAACTTCTTTATAGGTGTGCGTTCAAAGCTTCTATCGAGCCAAACCTCGTGAACGTCGCGAGCATTTCTGCGATCCATATCCATGCTGTGACTGACTGAGCAATTCGTTTTCGTTTGATTCGGTACTCGACTCTCAGTGCCATCCAATGAAGCGCATAACCTTCCTGCGTAACTTCCTTTGATGCGACAACAAAAGACCATGTTGAGTGAAAATCAAGTCACAAGTTGTATTCCGTTGAATGCATACTAAACCGAATATTTTTGGATGCATATCCTTTGCATTAAATATAGGAGAGATGATATTCACGGTTTTTCCTTTCTTCTTTTTCCTTTCTTCTTTCTCCTTTTTTCTTTCTTCTTTTCTTTCTTCTCTCTTGTAGAATAGGAGTCAGCTCAAAATCTCACCAACCAGTCCAAAACCTCACCAACTCGATTTTTATATAAAACTAATCGTTTCCAAATAAATTCATAATATATACGAAGTTTTTCCAGCAACCGAATAAATTCATAATACATACGAAGTTTTTCCTGCAACAAAATGGAATTCAGAGGTTGGTGAGGTTCTCTACTTATAATCAAACGTGAAATTTGCCTGCGATCTCAAACAACAGGAATAAAAACTCGGGAATAAAAGCTCCCTATATACGGGGAAGCAGATCCCAAATTCCTTATCTCAAAATGTTCAGTAGAGCATCCCCTATTTCCTGTTTAATTTTTGCACGCTTTTACCGAATCACCCTGTAGAAAATTTTAGGTAGAATAGTAGATTTCAAGTCATTCCTGCAGTCTTTGTCCGTTTATTTCTGAGTTGAGGGACAATAGCTCTTCTGCTGTTGTGTTAGAAATCGCAGCGAGAGATTGGTAGGTACCTAATTTTGCGTTTGATTGATATTTACCGCAGGCAAACGGGAAAACGGAATCTATACACTAAAAAAAAAATTCTTGGTAAACTTGTGATGCATTTAGTAATGCTTTTTTTGAAGTATTTAATTATTATTACCGATTATAATAATAATAACAAAACATTTTGTATAATAATTATAAACATTTGTAATAATTATAAAAGAGGAAATTTTGTTTAGTTGAACCAACTAAATTATGTAATACTTATTATACGTTTAGTTGAAACTATTTCACCAAGGTGCTTGGTAACATTAACCAAGCCTGGATTTTTATAACCAAGCCTTTCTTTCAGTGTATACGTTCCTCTGTTTTTTTGAGAAAAACGCACGATATAACTTGTTACACCGTTCATATATGGCGTTTCATACACGACTCATATAATTTATCGTACAATTTATTATACTATCGACTTAAGCGCAACTCGACAATCATGCAATTCATACAGTGATCGAGTGATGTCTACAACTTCTACGGCACTTGTAAAAAAATTTGCGCGGCATAACTCGCACGATTTATACGCGATCACAATATGGTAATCAAGTGATCTTATATCTCTAGTCTCTCTAGTCTCTATAGTATTTGTAGTACAAAATATATCATACTCCAATTCATAACGAAGACATGCTCTTCCGCCTTTAGCGACTCTTTCGAGAAATTCGCATGCTATTCGTACGATCCATACAATTGCATCATAATGCAATAACTTGCATAATTCCACACGATAATTCCGTAAATTATTTTGTATAAATTTTACATTTCTTCTCCGTCATTCTTAATCTCGTATTATATTTTTTAAAACTCCAATTTATTTTAATAAATCTTGCGTCTCAACATCGTACAAGTACACGGAAAGAACGGATTTGCTGAAATATTAAAAAATTTGGCCAGATACAGATCTGAAAAATAATTTTGTTGGATCATCAAAATAATTATGTAGGACACTCCAACATAATGCTGCAAAAAGTTTTGATATTCTAGCAACTATTTTAGGCGTCCTACATAATTATTTTGATGATCCAACAAAATTATTTTTCAGATCTGTATCTGGCCAAATTTTTTAATATTTCAGCAAAACCATTCTTTCCGTGTAATGACCTTATTACTACTCGTGCTATTACTATTGCTATCGTTGTTAATAAATACTACCGAGACATAGTAGCTTACTGCACGTGCGCTCTTTTATCATATAAACGCGCGAGAGAAAGAAGCCGAAATAGAATCCACCGTCCAGGGGAGCAGTCCGTAAATGAGCAGACGAGGAAGAGGCACCCGCGGCCGCAACGGGATGACGGGAGGGGCGGGAGTTGGGCGAAAAGAACTTCGGCCGGTCAGATAATCGCGGACGTTAAACTTTTATAGGCCTGATTTTCATTTATATGTTAAACGCGTCATAACTCGGGAGTTAGAGAGAAGGTGGTGAACGCGTGTGTTGCGTGCGTGTAAAGTTTTGTTCCTGGCGGTACGCTTGGTCTCAGGTGGCCGGTGTAAGGAGGGGGGGGGGGACTCGCGACCGGCCGAGGAGCGGGGGAGAGTTTTATTTCTAACAAATGAGCGGCAGGCACGATGTTATAATATAAAAAGATCAGGACACCATACTCCCGGCTCCCCTCGACAGGAGAAAGAGCGAACTGCGGCTCGTCTTGACTAATCGTTTTTTTATGACTGGTAAAATATCACCACGGACACGCACACCTGTACGTAGGCCTGGCTCTGCGATGGTGATGCTTCTGCTGACGCATAGAGGGCAAGAAGCGAAACGCCGAAGCGTGCGCCAAGCCTAAACGGCTCCATCTCCTAGGTTTTAAGCCTTGTCCTCACGATGCTAGAAATCGGTCCGAGACCGAATTTAAACAATTCGACCAATTAATCAATGCGATTGGTCAATTCTCCTCCGTCCGAGATCTCGGACCGATTTCTAGTATCGTGGACACAAGGCTTTAGGCTTCGGCTTTATAGGCTTCACTTTTTTGAGAGCTTTCTTCCCGCATTCACTTCGACGATCCGTCATGCTTGATCAAAACGTTAGGACACATTGGGAATAATACGTTTCGGTTCAATGCCTTCTGCGTAACCATTGAGAAATTTTCCTTTTGTCCTTATTTTAGTTTCTTCACCGCTCCCGCCATTAGAATATACAGGGTGATTCAGTAAAAGCGTGCAAAAATTAAACAGGAAATAGGGGATGCTCTACTGAACATTTTTAGATAAAGAACTTGGGGTCTGCGAAGCCAGTTTAAGGAGATATAGCTTAAACATGTCTAAACTTAAACTTGTACTCATCCAATCGACTAATCATTTCTAGCTGGATGTTTTTATTTGCCCGTCTCTGTTTCACGTCCCACCTATATACGTCCCTTCTGGATCTGAGTAAAAAAAGTGTGATTCTTTCGGGACAGCAGGACACCTAAAATCTTTTCAAACTGCATAACAATATAATTTTATGTAATTCCTTTGGGACGCATTGAATTGATTGCCTTTTGCATATAATAAATGAATTCCGGTGTCCCCGAATACATTATACAACACTTGTCCTTTAAAATATATTAATATGTAGACAATAGTATAAAAGAGGAGGTTGCATGTGTCAAACAATGGAAAGTGGAAGAAGGATCATTAGTCACCAATTTAACCTTTACCGTTACCCTCATCCAGGTAAACAGGTAAACAGGGCAGCGTCCACTAGACTCAGAAGCAGTTTTTCTTGTGCATTAAACAAAATTTATAGTTTTAACATTTGTAAAATTTGACGTCTTTGTCTATTTTAGTATTATTTTTATTTTAAAAAAATGAAAGATTTTAAAAACTAATATTCTTTAAATGTTTTCAAAAAAGAATTTTTTCTGCATGCCTATTTGCATTATAAATACAGGTTGCCCGGATAAGGATTATACTAAATCTTTCTCTTGAGAAGCTAGAAAATTTATGCGCATTGCATCTGAACTATCAAATAACATGATAATAAATTCATTATTCAACATTTCGTTGTGCTATCTATCCGAAAGATATGTTAATTTAATTATAAAAATCATATAAATTCTTATTATTTTTAATATTGTCCTTTCGTAAATTCACTTCTCCAAAACTGATTCAACTTGAAAGCACGTTTATTTCTTCTTACAATCGTGGTGGAATCTTTTAAAAATGTAAACTAATAAGCAGACGGTAGTATAAATGGAAAGACTGAACGTGTCGGATAAAAGAAAGTGGAAACCATTAGTCACCATATCTTATAAATCTTTCTCTTGGAAAGCTAGAAAATTAATGTGCGTCTGACGTACCAAGTGAAGTGATAATAAATTCATTATTCAATATTTCGTTGAACTGTTTTTCGAAAGATACATATATTAATATTTGGTTATCATATAAAATCATATAAATTCTTATTATTTTTAATATTATCTTGTTGTAAAATCGCTTTGTTAAAACTAATTCAACTTGAAAGCAAACATAATAATATCGTACTTCCTCTTACGATCGTGGCGAGAAAATTTTTTGTTCTACGTCTTATTCCTTTTCCAATATTTTCGATTCCCTTTTAGAAGAGCCGTCTCATACTCGCGCACGGGAACGCGTTAAAATATGTAAAATATACTACGTCCCATGATGTCTCGTAAAGAGACGCGATAAAAATCGAACGATCCATTAAATGCTCTTCGTTCCGGTAATCGTTTAATCAACGTCGTAGGACCGTAATTGTGCTCGTGGTAGCGCTCCGCGTCTCTACTATAAAATCGGTATAAAGTCGCATAAAAGTCCATCGCCAGCCTCCTAATTCCTACGGATATAGCTTACCAGAGAGCCGGCAAATGTAACTTTTCCAAGACGATCCTCTATCGCTCGAGCAACTTACAAAAGTGACAACTACGGCCCTCACGCAATAGTTTTTACGAGTACGATCGAGGAAAAGGTATCGGAAGATCGCGACATAATACGAAGCACTAAATTTGTTAATAAAAACGTTTCCATCCGTGATACATCTGTAAACAGGGCCTTTTAGAATCATGTCTCTGAATCGTAAAAAACAGATGTTTCCAAGATTTTCAGATCTTTCAAGCTTTAAAACCAATCTATTTTTATGCTGGAAAATATACTTTATGAAGTATCATCCTGGTTGTTTCACGTTCTTTCGCGTCTCGATTACATTTGCTACAAACAAACAACAATCGCGACAATGCGACGCGGAAACTCATCGAAGAAAATGGAATACGATGGAGCCGACGACTTTTGACCGTCGCGCTTGGAGACATCAACGCAAGTAGAAGAAGGAACACCAAGCTACCAAGAAAATGAAGACGATTCCTAAACACCGAGATATTCGGATATCAATCTCCAAGTGGATGGGAGAAAGAATCAAATCTCTCAAACGACACGTTGACACGTACTATCGCACTGCACCGAGCGAAGCTGCCGCGGTCAGAGGCACAGAGAAACGAAGAGAGAGGAAGGCGAGAGGAGAGAAAGAAAGCACGATGGTGGGAGCTGTCTTTGTCAGGACAGGGCAGAAGTGAGCGAAGGGAAGAGACGGAAGAAGAGAAAGACAGAGAGAGACGGAGAGCGAGCGAGGTGTCCGAACAAATAGAAACGTTCGCCTCGCTCGGCTCGAGACTGCCCTGTGAGGTCGCCGGCTACATAGCGCTGTCGTGTAAACACGCGCTAACTGCCTCCTCTCGCCGACGCCGGCCGTCGTCTCCATCTCGGCCACCTCCGTCGCGCGTTCCAAGTTCCTACCTATCGCGCGACCACCGCGGCCGCCGCCGTCTCCACCGCCACCGCCACCATCGCCGCCACCGATCTCGGTCGTGCCGCCGTCTCTGCACCTCCATCATGACCGGTCGACCGTCTCGTCGAACTCATAAACGACTCACTTTGGCGATCGCCGGACGAGGACCGTAACGCGGCCACGCGCCGCTTAAAACCGTCACACATAAAATTCTGTAAGGACGTAAGACCTAAGCGTAAGAAAATCGACCAATCCCAATCGACTATTGTGTTGTCCGTAACCCCACCATTCGATTGGGATTGGTCGATTTCCTTACGCTTACGTCTTACGTCCTTACGGAATTTTATGTGTGATGGCCTTTAGCCGTTCGCTCTGAGTCGTCACTGGACACTTCTCAGAGGCAACTTCTTTTTCTTCTTCTTCCTTGAAAAGTGACACTCGGTTCCTTATACAGATCCGATTTGGCCAGTAGCAGTGTAGGTTTATAGCAGAGTCGAAACGAATTTAATGATTAACAAATGAACACAATAAATGAAGCTATTGCGTCAGATTCCCAAAAATACCCGGAAGTAGGGATGCCATCCGTCCTCTTTTTCCCGGATACCGTCCTCTGTTTTAGGGCGTCCGGAGACGTCCGGGGGAATTTTTCGAATGTGTCCGGGGTAATTATAAATGTCCGGGGTTTAAGGTTTAAGAAAATTTCTAAATATTTTGCATTTTAGATTTAATTAACTACATCATATTCAATCACTTCAATTTACTGATAAAAACCAATAGTTTTGTGCTGATTTGGTTCTTTAATATATTTCATAATTATTTGTTATTTTATCGATATTTTAAAAATACCAATGACAATATAACATGTAGGTATAGGTACAATAAGGTAGATACCTAATAATAAAACTTCTTTTAAATTAAAAACATGTTTAATTTATGCATTTTACTCTAAGTAATTGAAAACGAGATGTAAAATAATTATTCATTTATTGTTTATTATAACCAATTTGCTAACCTATTCGCATTTTTGTATGCGTTCGGGGTTGCAAGCGAAATGTCCGGGGTTTTTGGCTTATGAGTCCTAGTTTTCAAAATTTTATTATGGCAATCCTACCCGGAAGGAACATCCTTCCTTTACGAAGCGCCAAACGCGACTTCCTCAGACGACTGTAGACAACAGAGAGTTTTTGCAATACTGTCTTTTAGATACGGTGAACGCTAAAATCACGTTATTGGGTCGACCCAATAACGTGATTGGTCTTTCGACCCAATAACGTGATTTTAGCGTTCACCGTATCTAAAAGACGGTATTGCAAAAATTCTCTAACGTCTGAAGCATTTCCCCGTTCCGTAACACGATTGTCTTATCTCCCATCGCTATCTTTCGCCTAACATTTAGTGGCGCTCAGCACGAGCGTTCCTCGTGCGAGCTCCAGCGATGACTGTCAACGACTCGCGCTAATCGCGAACAGTAATGAACGAGGTACTTTACTCTTTCCGTATTTTAGATGTATCTGTACAAGCATCCTAACACCTCTCAAGTATCTATCTACTAACGTTAATGATACGTGTTAGACCTTTTTTAACTTTTCAATCGTTGCTACAAAGTGCTGAAACTTTTCATCTCTCCGACAGCAAAGTGATTACATGACGATTCCTTTCTCCTTCTCTCTCTCTCTCTCTCTCTCTCTCTCTCTCTCTCTCTCTCTCTCTCTCTCTCTCTCTCTCTCTCTCTCTCTCCTTTTCCCTTTAACGAAGGAGGTCGAATTTCCTACGTTAAGCAAACATATACCTCGATAAATTCTCATCGGACATACCGCGTCTTACGGCTCGCTCTCGTGAGAAACAAAGATGGCCGTTGATACGGCCATACGGCGAGAAACGGTGCGTTTTGTGTGCCCGTTCGATTAGCGTTGCGGTGCGAGTTGTTTCGCTTCCTCGTTAATAAGAGAGCTTGTAGCTTCGCGTTTCCCTTCCTCCTTCGTCCGCGCTTTCTTGTTCCCCCTCCCTCCCTCCCATCCTTTTCCCCGTCGACTAATACGCGATTCGAGCCGCACGCATAATCTTCTCATGGCTGAACTCGAATAACTCCGCGGTAGACAATGCCCTCGCTGTTTCTGCGTGGGAGTATATTCTCATTCCTGGACGCGCGCGCGAAATGTCGATACGATTTCGTATGTGTATACAGGGGGATTCTAAATAAGTGCGAAAATTTTAGAAGATGATTCTTTGTCGAAAATTAAGGGGGGTCTTTCATATAAACATATACTCCTATATCCCTCCCTGAGGAGTTACACTCCTCCAAAGTGGGAGGTAAAAATTAGGTTTTTTTTCTCAAATTTTGGATAAGTTAAAAAAAAAGGAAGTTTAATGGACATTTCCCACTAAAAAGGATACTTAATAATATTTTTTAAATCCTCCCGTATCGTTATAAGGTGAAACCGAGAGGTAAACCGCTGAGGGCATTGCGATGTACAGATTTGGGGCATTAGTAGGCATTACTAGGGTACATTAGTAGGCATTACATAAAAAAATTCACTAGTAATGCTCAAAAATTGTGTACTTTTAGTGTACTTTTGTGTACTTTGTATACTTAGTAATGCCCAATTTTGGGCATTACTAGGCATTGGTATGTAATACACAATTTTGGTCAGAGGTTTACCGCTCGGGTGAAACTAGCAACCTCTATTCAATTTTTTATTAGAACTTTTTAACAGATCGGAATATGATCATCTAAAAATATGCGTTAGATAGCTTGATTCCTTTAGAAACTTTTTCATTTCTTTTATTTCTTTCATAAAATTAATAGTTTTCATGAAAAAAAATACATTATCATGCACATCACAATGCTAAATGGCCATAAGTTTCGAGTTACGAGAAGTTGAATTTTAGAATAAAAAAAGCAAGCAGAACAAAATTATAGTAAATCGGAAAAAATAGAACAAAAACAACACAAAATTATAATAAACTTTCTAATTTTCACTTTCCCCTTTGGAGGAGTGTAACTCCTCAGAGAGGAATACAGGAGTATATGTTTGTATGAAAGACTCCTCCTTAATTTTCGACAAAGAATCATCTAAAATTTTTCGGACTTATTTAGAATCACCCTGTATATGAGAATCCCTTCGGCCTCATCCGCGCAATCGCGGATATCAATCACGGCGACGTGGTGTCGTGGCGCAGGTCGGATATCATTCGTGAAAGTTAATTGACTTCGCGCGCGGCATTAATCTCATTAAACGGCCTATTCGCATACAATATGAAATCAAACCCGGTGGAGCCGGGGTGTGGGTAAGGAGATCTCGATCCCTCGGGCGAAAGGCATTAATACCCGTTACGATCCTCTCTCTCATGGCCGTTGCGTGGCGCGGCGCGGTGCGTACAGCCCGCGACGCAGCCGACGATGCAGCGAGGCACGATTCGATCGCGCAGCCGTGTTCTTCGCTGGGCCCCTCCATTCCGCGCGCTGTCCGCTTTCGGAGCCATCCGTCCCTTCATTATTTACGTCTTGATTTATTATAATCGAAGCGCGCTCACATAGCTCCGTTTGATCCGTACCGAGGTGAGACTCCCGTTTCTCTTTTTCTCGCCCTTTCTTTCTCCCTTTCTCGGTCCTCACTCCCTCAACTCTCCCCGTCTCTCTTTCTCTCAGCTCGGTTTGGAGACGGTCCTTCTCGCCTCGCGCATTTCTCTTTCGCGCATATCGCTCGGTGCAAGACGCTCGGAGAGAGAGAAGGGTGAGCTGAAAGAGTGGACCACGAAGAAACGGTCGAATGCCACTTAGAAGCCGTATTTTACGTCAAACGTCACCAGGTTAATCGATCCCGGCGCATCCTTTCGCACCGCGTAATTTTATCTCTCGTTCGTGTCGGGACAAGCGAGAACGTCCGTGGAATTTCTTGACTTGTATTAACCCTGTCCCTCAGTGACGTAGTCGTAAGCCGCGCGACATTGCCACCCTCGACGACCATGACGCGCAACCCGCAACTTAGTCCGGGTGAGAAAACGACGAGAAATTTCTGCATGCAATTCTGGGCCCCCTGCCCGCAATATTGCTACCTAATTGAACCTGTTTTCGTGTCTTTAATCGACATTTTATCTCCCGCTGACGATTCCGCCACTCCGAGGAGACGTCTAACTAACTACGCTACTGTACCGAATCAAATCATTGCCATTATATCTATAGGATTTTTTTATGACTGCCACACCTCCGAACATGTAGACAGAAGGATTCATCGCGACGACAGATAGCCAATATCAAGGTGTGGCTCGCGAAACGAAAGGATGCCGTCGTGCGCGGCCTTTATCGCGATATCTCGCAATCAAATTGAACCGGCTACCGAATTAAATTGCAGGACGCGGGTCGGGCGTAAATCTTCGACGAGAAGAGCGTCTCGTTACGATCCTGTTACGTCGACGCGCAGGTGTGAGAAAAAACGAGCATTAGGAGCAACGACACTGGGAGATATTAGCTGCCGGCAATACGTCATTCGGCGAATCGTCCGGACGCGATAATAAAAGAAGAGCGGAGCGATAAGATGACTAACGCGTTGATTAACGCGAATTTATATTAGCCACAGGTCGGAGTTTATTATCTAAATTAAATTAGCGCGCGCTAACGTGCCGCGATGGATTTTTATCGCGGGATGCGGCAAAAAATATGCCTCGGAAGTAGCCTCCTTAAGGGGAGGGGTAGAAAGGTTTACATACACGAAAACTCGGTAAACTTTGACTCGCTAATATAGACATAGGAATGAATTGAATATGAAATCCTTTTGTGGGCTATTTATACTATATAATATTAATACTATAATATTATATGTATAGTATGCTATATAATATTATATACTATATAATATTGTATACTATACAATAATATTATATACTGTACAATAATATTGTATATAATAATATATACAATAATAATATTGTATACTATACAATATTATATAAGTAGTAATGTAAATATATTATACTAATACTATATACAATATTATAGTATTAAACAAATATAAGTAAGAGAAAATGCCATTTACGGTCGCGGCGGTTTTTGGTGCCTAAATAATAATTATTTTTGTGAATATTCCTACTCATGCGAACTGCGCGCCTGTTATAGTATTAATATTACATAGTACACTACACAATATTATATAATATTATGCTATATAATATTAATACTATAATATTGTATAGTATTAGTATAATATATTTATACTATTTATAATATATAATATTAATACTATAAAAAGGTTGGAGGCCAAGAGACGAGCAAATAATTACACAAAGATGTAAACTTTAGGTAAATAAATAAATAAATAATTTAATTTCAAACGTTTCGACTGCACAGAGTCTTCTTCAGTATAAATAATT
>NJRL01000562.1:76254-87568 GCA_003063815.1 Aphaenogaster rudis | reverse complement strand
TTTAACTTGTATTAATACTATAATATTATATAGTATTAGTATACTATATAATATTAATACTATCTATATAATATTTATACCATTTATATATTAACAATAAAAAACTATTTGCAAAGTTAGAAAATATTAACATATGAAACTGCTGCAGTCTGACCCATCGCGCGGTGTAAATCGCACGGAGATGTGGTTTTGCAAAGATTGCGGGTGATCTAGTTGACATATTTAATCGAAACAAAGGCATTATGTTTCGGAAGCTTTCTACTATAAAATGAACTAGAATTAAAAAACTCGTTAAAAATTAACAAAATGGCGGCAAAAAAATACAAAAAACAAAGAAGTAGAGTGTTTTTTATTGCTGTATATTGTAAATAACAGTATATAGTTGACCTTAGTGAGTTCTGTAGAAAATTTAATGCTGTTTAATTTTAAAAAATTCATCTCGATATCTTTGTTCGTTCTCGAGTGATGCTTGCAAAACCGTTGAAAAACATGGTCTTGAGAAAATCACGTTTAAAGTTTTGATATAGAAAATACTGAAGAATCATACTATCAGAAAATGCAAAAAACTGAAAATCAATTTTTTCGACATTTCAAACCTTTCTACCCCCCTTAAAAAGCTACGCTCGGATCGACGCTCTCATTGACAGCCTCGTACCGACCGCGCCGTAATTTCGTACGTCCTAGATCGGGCGATTTGTCGTCGTGTAAACGTAACTTTGTGCAGAGAGACCGATCACCGTGGTCGACGCACAGTCAGCCCGTGAAATTGTACGCCCGACGTTTTGCCAATCGACTTCTCTCCCGTCGACGTTTACGAGCGAATTAACCGCGAGTAACGAAGGGGTGCGACGGGCGCGAGGGGCGCGCTGCATTTCCGGTTCCCGTCCTCGCTGCTCGTCTCGGAGAATCGAAGATAGACGGCGATATTTACGTCCGAATACAAACGTTCTGTTTAAAATTCCGTCGACATCTTGGTATCAATGCGCTCGGAAAGATTCATATAATTGTTTGGTATATCCATCTTTCGATAAAAAATATAATTCCAAAATAGACTTTTTTGAACGTTATTTAGCAATGGTTGCTCATATTCTTTTAGAACGAATTAAGAGAATATACACTGCCGGCAAAAAGTCAACCATTAATTGGAAATATTTACATAAAGTAAAATCAAACTTATGCATTATAATTTAACATATTTTCATTTTTATTTTATTCATTGTTTTATAATGAAATGAAAAGTAATATAAAATGTTTGAAAGTTCTATAAAAAATATTATTTACAAAAAGCACTAAACAGTATTACATACTTTTATCGTCAAAGTAGCCACTTTTACATTTAATCACTTATTTTTATAATCTAGATACTCTAGCTACAAGTTTTTATTATAAGTTAAGTTTATTAATTTATTGTTTAGTGTATAACTTAAATTCATCATATTCATAGAAAAAAGGTTTTATGATCGTGGTCCATTTTCTTGAAATTAAACAATGCTACGTTAATCACAACTGTGCTAAATATAATGCCTATTTACTTTCAAATTAAGAAGAAGTATTAAGCATGAATCGAACTTTTAAGTAATGTTTCACTGAAATATTCTCTTAAATTTCATATGTGGTCTCAAACTTTTGGCAGTGTAAGTAATCATTGCTAAATTACGTCCGAAAAAGTCCGTCTCTCCGATAAAAGATACGTTGTAATATCTTGTACAGAATTGCTACATTTCTGTATACACTTCGTGCGAGACTACTGCGTTTCTCAATGAACAAGATGCATTCGTCTGCGTCGAATCGTTAAATGCGTCTCGATCGGCCATTTCGCGATCGATTCCCACGTTTACGACAATCGTGACCGCGACGTAGATTATTCAATTTTATGTATTTTCTGAATTGGCAACCGCGAAAGAAGGAATCAACGTGAAAGGGTTACAGAGTAAACCAGGGGCCCTTTCGGAACATTTAAAGGGTTTATGGGCCACGGATGGATGCGTTGGCCGCCCACAGAGGGCTTTCGAGCGGTCTCCGTTAAGAGCAGAGAGATGTAGGCAAGAGAGGCGAAAACGAAACAACGATAGCGAAGACCGCGGGCAAGAGAGGAAGGGAGGAAAAGGGTGGGAGGTGGAAGGGAGAAGTCAAAGTCAGTTGTCGGAGATTATTAGGCGGCCGACATAAAACGTGCTTAGGTGCGATTTAATATTTCCAGCTACGAGCATAAAATCCGACTCTATCGAGTCTCGCTCTTGGTAGAGAAAGAGAGAGAAAGAAAGAGAGAGAGAAAGAGACAGAAGCGGGAGGGGCGAAAGAACGGGAGGACGGGTGGACGGGAGGACGCAAAGGGACCACGGAGTATTTCGTTTCTTACATTTCTTTGTTGACGCCGACATCATGGAGAGTCCACTGCCTCCTTCTCTCTCGTGTATAAACTCTTACTTCTTTCGTCGTAATGAGTCTCGATTATTCTTAGAGATTGTTTTCACAGTTTTATTTCGATTCGGCGTTCGCGTAGGAGGCCCGTGGAAATTCATTCGCCGGCCTTTAATAGGTCGATTTCGTTTTACGATGGGAATATTGTACGGTAAGATCTGGTCGACGACCTCGTTTGGCTCTCAGACGGTAATAATTTATCATTACTTTAGACACATATATACACAAATAGGATGTTTTCTCGGAAATTTAATTCCAATGCTTCTAATTTAATGAAATAAGCAAGAGACAAACGGGGAGAAAGCTTCGAGATGGTCGTTGGATGAATCGTTGGAAAAACGTCAATGATTTCTCTCGGAAGCTCGTTCGAGGCTAGATCCGTTCAAAGAAACGCGAGTGGATACGAACGGAACCTCATTCGGATTAGAGCTGTCCAAGGACAACGGATGGGTCTTTCTCTTCCCGCGAGACGATATCGGTGGGATAAAGCCGATTGATTTCGTCCCTATAATGGGAATTCGCGGAGTGGATCCCCATCCACGTTATTTCGAGAAAGCTGCTCCGGATAGTGTCAATCGGTTTTCGTGTCTCGCATTTTCTCGTTTTCTGCAGAGCTAGGCTGTTATATCTGTGTGTAGTACTTTACTCCATTCATTATTTCTATCTTATTTTTATTCTAGTGTCGTTTACCGATACAACTAAAATCGCAACTGAAATCAATATCGTAAAATATTTTTCTGGTTAAAATTAATATCTTTGCGATTTCATTGAGTCTACTTTATTTTCTCGGAACTGTAGCACTTTCCGGTGGCTGCAATTATCGGGCGTCTCCCTCTCGATTGTTCTATTACGTCGCATAAATGTCTGAACACGAAGCGAACCAAAGCGCGAGCGCAAAAACGGTTGAAAGACCGTCTTCCGTCAATCTGCACGATGTAACAGAAATATTTCACGTTTCTCAAGAATTTAGAAAAGCGTAGATTTATCTTGACAGGTGCACACTAATTAAAATCCATTCAATTTGTCAAAGATACGATCCTATCTTCAAACTAACTTAAATCCTCATCATTATCACTCCTCTGTGCGTATCGCTTCTACGCGGCCTCTTGACGCCTTTGTCGTCGTATCTCTTGGGCTCCTTAAGAAATTCTTTTTTCAAAGACAGCCCCGACATGTCGCGTCGTGTCTTGGAGCGTGGAGATTCGAGATGCGGCGGCGATAACCGGACTCGCGGGTGGAGTTTACTGGGCGTAGCGAGAGAAGGCCGGGCTTCTCTCGGGCCACTCGTTGTTCTGGACGTTACGGAGATTTTATAGGAGCGTAACGCACCGGCGGCATTGTATGCGCCGCTCGACGTCATAATGATTATAATTGCCTTTGCTATCTTTAATGTCCTGGAAGCGGGTAATGGTAGCAACTATTATGGCCGCTCGTATAACCCGCCGCCCGATCTTGATATCCCCACTTGAAGTTCGCCATTTCCAACGTCCACCGGATATCTTCCTACGCTTATCGCCGACGAATCGAGCCCGCTCCGATTTTCGTTCTCGTTAAAAACGCTTTTGCTGTCTGTTGAAGCTATTTGCTCATCGCCAATTTATGAGCGTCTTTCCGATTGCGAAAAAAATGTTGATTGAATGAATCTATGAGAGTGCTTTCTTAAAGATGTATCAGACATCAGCTTGTAAAGCCTTGTTCGGTCAAGGGAAATATGAGGTTGAGAGAAATGCCTTGAAATTGTTTCAAATCTGAGATGTTCTTGATTGAAGCGGAAGACAGCGAGAGTAGTTAATCCTTAGACAAAGAGACATGTTTTGTGGGCCTTTTCTCTTGTAAAGTAATCATCTTATTATATTAACGATAGAACACTTAAAACCGTTTTACATTTATACACTTTTATATTATATTAATATTAATCTTTTTTAATTAGATACGTGTATACGCGCCCGGAACATTTCGCATCGGAAAAATTTCTATAAAATAAAATTTCTTATCGTCGTAATTGCATTACACTGCATTCGCGCTTTAACGATCTCTCAAATCCTTTGAAAGGGCAAATACAACCGTCGGAGGAAACGAGCGATAAAATTTTTATATCGCTCGTTCGTCGTAATTCAAGCGAACCTGCCGTGGAATTTGCACGGTCGGGCGAATTTGCGTGTCGGGGAATTATTTAGTAATAATCCGGCCATTTAAAAGGGACCCCTTAAAGAATATAGACTTTCGATATCTTCGAGTAAATTCACGAGATTTCAATCTCGTAATATTATATCGTAATAGAAACAGATATAAGTCACGAATATTGAATTTTAAATTGAAACTCACGAATAGATGTCAATTCTATCGCAATCCTAGTGCAGGAGTTGATGTAAATCAATAATTTATAGCATAATCGTTAGCGTGACGAGACTGCTGTGTGTCCTTGTACGAAATTGTCATTTCTTCGTTGTAGCTAAAGTTCGTCACTTGGACACACCCTCCACCATTTTCAGACTGACTGTGGTATTTTTCAAGTCAATTTAGTACAAAAACATTCAAGTTAATTTAGTACCTATGCAGTTTATTAATAAAAAGAATGAGTTTAATTCAATAGTTCATATGTATAAATATTATTACAATTATATTATAATAAGTGAATCTGTAAAATAAATAACAGTGGGATATAAAGGACTATGCCCAGTTTCATATGAAAAATTGGGCCCCCGGTGAACAGCAATGAGACATGGCTAGAATTGTAGGGCATCAAAAGAGGATTAAAAAGTTCCATGGGTACAACTTTGTAACGAGCCCCCTGAGTGCTATGGTATAGAGCTGTTCAAAGTTCGCTATTATGATCATGTACCATACTGGTCTTGTCCGATTTCTCTGCATTCAGGGCACCTCCCCGCGGTGACGGCAGTAACGGATTGTACCAAAGACATTGAAATAATATGTCTAGAATGTATTTGGTACAGTTCATCAACCCGGCTAAGTCCTAGACGCGATCTATGCCGTCATGTCAGAGTAATTCGGATTTTATTCTTATGTCGGCGATACCTCTGGAGTTCAGACTTCAATTAGGCAATTAATATATGACTCATGACTGTTCACTCGGGGCCGAAACTGGGCATAGTCCTTTCTTCCTGTAGTTAGCCTGAAATATATGACGGATCAATTAAAAGTTATCTAAACGGTGTCCAAACTCTTACTTGAGGAACTCTAGTCGTCTCTGCGCTGTTATCCGCTGCTATCTCGATCTCGAAACTCGAAAGGAAAAGTCGGAGCGCATTACGTAAGGCTGCGCCCGCTTCCGTTTCGCTCGAGACCCACCCTTAAGAAGGGTTTACGGCCGGAAGTCGACCCTTTCGCGTTCGCGGGGGCGGATGCGACGCGACCGGTATATCGCCCGCGCGTAGTTTTTCAAAGTACACGGACCCACAGCCAATTATGTAATTAAGATAATAAGTCGGCGAGTGTAGGTCCAGGCTACCCGCCGACTTTCTCCTCCCTCCTCCGAACGAGGCTTGGCGAGCCGTATGGAAATTTTACATTATCATTATCCGTTTCAGGGGAGCGTGAGATGTATTCTTAAAAATATTGTGATATTGTATGTATATAACGCACAAGAGATTCTTGTCTGTAGTAATGATTTTTAGTATGACATCGGAATCACGGAAAAAAACTGTGTGTGATGTTGAGTTGGCCAAAAAGTCTTCTCTTTTTTTTCATAGATGACTTTAGTATAAGTATATATGTGAATATGCTTAGTTTGAACTTCAGCATGTAGCCAACTTCAACCTGATATTTCAACGCGTTATTTAAACGTTGAAGTTGAAGTAGCCAATTTCAACTTGATATTTCAACGTGTTATTAAATAAATGCTTCGAAGGTTGCTTGCTTTTAATATATTTGGTATAAATTTAAAAATGCAACTAAATAAGATGCTTCATTATTGCTGGAAGAATAAAAACATGGTGCAAACCAAAAAGAAGATATATGTGATATACGGTGATAATGCCATAAGCGATGTGCCAATTTTGGTTTGCAAAATTTCATGCAGGAAATTTCTCTGTCAAAGACACA
This sequence comes from Aphaenogaster rudis, assembly GCA_003063815.1. Lineage (NCBI taxonomy): Eukaryota > Metazoa > Arthropoda > Insecta > Hymenoptera > Formicidae > Aphaenogaster > Aphaenogaster rudis. The sequence goes on along the minus strand of NJRL01000562.1, from coordinate 81,085 downwards.
ATACAATAATGTTTAGCCAACCCAATGTATTAACAGCATTAAGTCTAATTGGAAATAATTTGGTTAATAACAGTATTAATGAAATAAATACGCATACTCTTGTTTTATGAAAATTGTTATTGAATTAACAAGAATATTTCTAATTGAACTTAATACTATTAATAGTATTAATACAACATCATTTTTTTCCGTGTACTTATTTCTAATTTTATTTATATTTCGCTTGCAATGTTATGAGAACAAAGTTATGTTACTGCAATAAATCGACGCTCTTTATCTAGCCGGAAGAAAGCAAACTATCTCAATCTCTGACGCGGTGGAAAGAATTGCGCATCGATAATCGTTGCTCGTAAAGCTAGCGACGTGTGCCGCGCTAAGTGCTTATGAGAGAGCTCTTCTTGCTCTTCGCGTTCGTCTCCTCTATCGCATTTCGCGTCTCGAGATCGTAAAATTCATCGTGCGATGGTCGAGAGACCAGAACGAAGAAGAGCTAGAAATCGGTTCGACGATCTTTACGTTCGAAGAACACGATTCGTGACACATTTGCGGTAGGTGTGCCACTTCCTTTCATACTAATGTTTAATAAAATATTTTTCGAGCTTAAGACACGGTCTACAATAGGTGTATCACAATAAGCTTTTAGCCTTTTGCTCTAAACTCTAAACTTTAGCAATCTGACCAGCTTCCTTTAAGCTATAGAGATTACGGCTAAAAGCTGCTTTTTGCCAGAAAAACATCACAGTTGAGAGCTCAGAACCAAAGGCTTAAAGATTTACCATACCTATTGCAGATCGGGTCGACGAAAGTCGACGCTTTGTGAATTAATCGGAGGCCATCATTTATCGCAGTAAAATAAAATTTGCAAACGTCTTGTGGCTGACTAATGCAACGAACGAATTGACAGTCTTGACAATACGTTAAGAGAAAATGATGAAAATTCGATGATTAAAATTTTCGAGGAATCGCTCTGTTCATCGAACGCGATCATTACCGGACATTCTTACCGAGCGCGCTGTGTGCATACCCCTCGGTCGCTATAATCACGGCACCTTCGAGTCCGTTAACGTTACTAAGCACGCGTACATCGATCATCGGCAAAGTTGGCTCTCCCCGTGCTTGCCCGGGACGAAAGTCGTCCGATCAACCGGCGGTCGTATCAGGAATTATTATTCACCGGCCGTCAGTGGATGGGAGAAGGAGAGGGCGGGGCTGCGGCGCATGCATCATCGAGAGCAAATTCCGTTGCCCCGTCTTTATTTTACCACGGTAGTGAGGTACACACGGGCGGGCATGTAGGATACGTGCGAGAAAGAGAGAGAAAGAGAGAGAGAGCCGCTCTTCTCCCCTGATCCTCACGTGGCCGCCGTCAGTCCGCTTAACTGTAGATCAATCAATATACCTCGCTTGAACCCTCAGCCTCTATGCTCTCCGTCCCCTCCTCCCTTGCCTTTTACCTCGTCCTCTCCCTCCGGCTGCCCCTAACGAGCTCATCGCTCGTGTAGCCAAAGAAAAAACACGAGAAAGTGGTACAAAATGGCCCTTGAGAAATGCTGTCCGTCCATCCGTTCGTTTCTTCGTTCCTTCGTTCCTGCGATACGCTCGTTGCTTCGTCTCATCAAGGGTGGCGGATGAGATTGAGGGGGCGAGGGCGAAGGGGTTGCCGCGAAAATTGAGCGAGGAGGATGAATAAATTTCTCTCTCTCTCTCTCTCTTTCTCTCTTTCTCTCTTTCATTGATTAAGTTCGATTAACGATCCACTGCACGTGGTGGCGATTGCCAGGCACCTGCCACTGGCACGCCGAGAAACCGCCCGTTCTACACAGCTGTACGCGCGTCGTGCGTGCATACTGCACATATTTCGTTTTGTCGCCATACATCTCGTGCGCGCAGCATTTTTTCCCGTGACAGGCGTCGACATTTACGTCTTCACATGGGCGTTGCGCTTTGACGTATTACTTCACATTCCTGCATCGCATCGAACGAACATTGTGGTACTCCCATTAATTATATCGTTGCTAATAAAATGCGAGAGCCATGAAATAGAATTTGGACGGTTAGCTCGAATACAGATGGTTAATTAGCCTTCCCATTAAGATAAATGCTTTATTGGTTTGGATATAAAAAAGGCTTTGAGAAATGAAGATACTAGGAAAACTCTGTGCAATTAAACGGACGTGTGCTGAGTATCAACTGAAATTCGAAATACACACCGCGCCTTTGTAATTACTTTTGTTTTATTGCTACTTTCATAATCCGCGGGCAGGCTAGGCGGAAAACTGGATGGGATAGACGGTAGAGCGTAAGGCAGCGTATTAATTATCATTCGCCCTTGGGGAGAGATAGTGTTGCGAAACACCCCGCGCGATTAGTTGAATGAAATTTATCGTCGCGGCAAATGTACGAGTCGAGTCGAGTCGAGTTGAGTCGTGTTGAGTTTGAATTGCGAAGAGCGGAAAGAGTCGGAAGAGGAAAAGGAACGAGCCCGTAGTTGCTTGTCGAATGAGCATTTAAGGGATGTAGAAAGCGCCAGAGAAAAAGAGGATAAGGAGAGACACTGGGAGAAGAGAAAGCGAGGGTGTACGGGGCTCATATTATAAAAGCAATTAGGAGGTCTCAGATTAGATATAGCACATCGTACATAACAAATATGATAATACGGGCCGCTAGCCCGAAGGGGGTTTGGCTTTCGTACGGCCGGCGAGGGTTTCGGGTTATGAGGCAGGTTAAACGGAATCATTAATAATCGGAGCTAACTAATCTGCCTGTCGCTATGAGCACACTTGTTTCACTCCTGTTTTTATTACCACGCCGCAAGGTAACGTTTTATTCTCCCGATCTCGGGACGAGGAGTGCATTGCGAGGGGGGAAAAGTACTGCGCGATTATAAACGCACACGCGACACAAAAATGTTGATTGTTAATTAACATCGAATTGTATTAACTGTAAAATTGAGAGAAAGATCTTGTCGCGTACGGTCCTCAATTATAATATAATATGATAATTTTTCGGGATAGGATGAGGAGGGGGGATCTTACAGATGCTTGTTAGCTCATTATCATTGTGATATTACTTTTCTGGTTTCAAGAGCTGCGTTTCGAGTCCGAAAGTAACGGCGCGTAGTTTAAAAGAACTAGAAAAATCACACATAAAATATTAATGAGCACTAAGATCTGCTATGACCGTATTTGGCCGTTCTCGATTTTAATTGTTTGATACACTTCGCGGTCTTGTAATTATATTGTATAATATGATAATGTTGTACTGCGTGGAATGGAGAGGTACTCATCGTGCACATGTCCCGTCGCTACGTGTAATTTCTGTAAATGTCGGAAAAGGGGGCCCACGCACTGTTGAACGTTAATACGCTAGTGGTTAGGCATTCTATACGTTGAAATATATTATTTGTCCATCTTACTCAAGTTTATTTAAATATTAAAGGATTCAGATGCTGATAATATAGAAGAAAAGAGAATAGAATAGAATTAAGAAAAAAGATGTTTTATTACGATTTAATTAGAATTAAGCATTATATTTCAGATCTTTAATGTTATTATGTTATAAAAAAAGAGATCAACAGATTAATTACATAATCAAAAATAACATTTATGCTTATGTTTATGTTTATATATTTGATTTAAAGTTAAAGTCAGAAGTATAAAGATTAATAGATTAACAGATTATAGATTATAGATTATAGATTATAGATTAATAGATTATATTTTTTAGTTTAAGCTCGAGTTTATGTAAATATTAAAAGATGTAAGATGTAAATATTAAAGATTCAGATGTTTAAAGATGGTATAATTAAAATTAAGGATTATATTTCAAGTATTATGTTTTATGTTATATGTTATAAAAACCGTAAGGCAGGGATTAAGAAATAAATAAATATAAAAATATTATTTATCTTGTATATTTTACGACGAGACTCATTTGTCTTTATTTCTTTTTGTTTCAGTTGTACGAGCTGGACGATAACCCTGAACGGAAAATATTCCTCGACGACCTCTTCACTTTCATGCAGGGTAGAGGTAAGTCTATCAACGGAATAATAATTACCCCGATGTATTCGATCTAACATGAAAACAACGCGTGATACTTGGTACGATTCCTGCGAAAAAGTGTAGAAGTAACATAATGGAGTTTACGGCGTGTTCCCCACAAGGACGACTCTTCCACTAATAAAAATCTTCTAGACGAATCCTACGAGATTCTCTCGATATTTGCCAACTTCACGGAGGCGAGAATACGCCGCGAATATTTTGCACGTTTAAAAGTGAGAAGATGCGCGCTCCACTTACGCACTTTCGTATATCTATATATATAAAGACGAATGTCCTGACTGACTCATCAAAGCCCAGCCCAAACCCCTAAACCTAGAAACATGAAATTTGGGGAGTATATTCCTTCTCCATGACATAAGCACTCACTAAGAAAGGAGTTTTAGAAATTCGACCCCTAAGGGGGTGAAAAGGGGTAAAATGTGTTTTCATGGATTCCTCAATATCTCTTAAGCCCGTATTACACTACAGGTTGCGGCTCGGTTACGGTTCGAATTTGACCAATCAGAAGAAAGAATACCAATCTCAAGCTTAGTGAACTTTGTCCTTATTGGTCAAATCCCAACCGCAACCGAACCACAACTTGTAGTGTAATACGGGCTTTAGGCCCGATGAGACATCGACTTGGTTTTTGTTTTCTATCTATCTTCTTCTATCCATCTATATCTTCTATCCATCTATATCTTCTATCCATCTATATCTTACTACAAAGGCAGTTGTTCTAGATAAAAGAAGCCCGGGCAACGCCGGGTTTTAATTTAAGCTAGTAT
>NJRL01000562.1:35040-54203 GCA_003063815.1 Aphaenogaster rudis | reverse complement strand
AACACAAAAATTTTAACAAGGACCGGTTTTAACACAAGTACAAAATGTTTTTTACTGTATACACAGTTGAAAAATTTATGTAAGTTTAACACATTTCACGTGTCCCAAACGGTCCATCCAAATTATTATGTTAATTTAACACAAGATGAATATGTTGGAAAGCAACACAAATATTATGTAAAAATTAACACAAAAAATGTAACACTTTGACACAATTTGGAAACAAATTATGGAAGCATATTTCTTCAGTAAAATTAACATTTATAATATGTTAAATTAACATGTACATTTTATTCATTTATCTTAGAATTTACGTTTTAAAACTACATTATTTTTATGTTATTTGTTCACTTACTCATAAATTGTTATTTTAGCACTAAGAAATGTTGAATATCAATTCAACACGAAATATTCAAATAACATAATCACATTATGTTAAATTAACACTCGGGCATGTTAAAAATTAACATAAAAATTTTAACAAGGACCGGTTTTAACACAAGTACAAAATGTTTTTATTGTATACGACTTAAACTTTCCTTTCTAAACTAATTTCCACCTAGCCGTTCGAATCGTAAACTCATCAGGACGCAATTTAATGATTCGAACGCGCGTCCATCGTGGGCGTAATCCAAGACGTTTAACGTACAAACTTCATTACCACTTATGACGATTTATCCCGATGCGATTAACGTCGTTAAGGCCCAAAGGCGTATCAGCGGGTTTACGACCCCTGACGAATTCGCATCTCGCAATAGTCGCAATGGCCGCGCTAAAGTCTCGTCGCGCCGCGGAAACCGGGGGGGAGATTTGGGTCGTGACGGACGTGGCGCGCGACGGACGTAAACTCTTATTCTGGCAGAATGACAAGTACGAATCGAAAGTTATTTTCGCCGCTCGATATAGGTTGATTTATATCTGGCATCGGACAATAACGCGGCGCGGATTTCGCACTTTGGATGGCCGTTTTATAACCCCGAGAATAGCGGCCGGGACGGTACGCGTTCGCGGAAGATCCGATAATTATTCCGCGCTAGATGCTGCGAGAATAATGACGCGTCCGCGCGCGTCGTCGGTCGTTAAATTTTTTATGGCCATCGCGCAACAGCTTATTCCAGCGCGATCCCCGCGATTATTATTATTATGATACGCATCTGTCTCCAGGCGCGGAAGTGCTCGAGTTCCGAGAGACGCGTCTAGTCTTCATCCTGAAGCGTCCGATTCTCTCGTCTCTTCGTCACGAGGTCACGGAATCGAGTTTGTCTTCCGCGCGATTTTTCACTCACTCGGCTTCTCGAATACTCGGTCTTAATTTACGACCGGCATTCCTGTGCCTCGATGTGCGATCGTCGTTCGGCGAGAGACGTTTTATGCGGTGATTTATCGCTTTATACGCGACCCCACGACGAGAGGTTGACGTCTCGACGAGATAATTTGCCAACTTGACGCTTCTAAAGCGCGCCCTTCCAGCCGGCTTCTGGCCGCGACGCGATAACGATACCGTCGCTTCTGTCGCGGCAACACTTCCCGATCGGAAAACGATCTCGCCCCCTCCCCGTCGCTTAAATGTCGAAATAAAGTCGTATGTGCGACCGGTCGTAGAGATATGTCGCGCCGGTTAACGCGCCATTTTACGTCACATCAAAGCTTCGCCACATTGTTGGCAAGTGCCTCGGCAGTAATCTCGGTTATCCCTCGCGTTTATCCCTCGTAAGCATAACCGTGGGAGTAGCCATGCGCGAGCAAAGGAACGACGACAGACTCGTCGTCGTTGCTGTCTTCTTCTTCGTGGTCGTCTCCGCTAGGAGCGTGGCGGAACAACCCGCGCGAAGAGCACGACTGTTCCGCGAAAAGACAGGATCTCTCGTAAAAGACAATACGTCTGGTCTGACGCGTCGCGTCCCTGTACTTGGATTCTAATTACGGCACGGCCGACAGACTCCGAACGTAAACATATTTATTAAACTTAATTCTTGAGGTCTAGTGGGATATATACGTCCCAGCATGTTTAACCCTTCGTTATCACACATAGTCAAATTGATCCGTTCTCTTTTTCGGAATTTACATTTTCAAGAATTTTTTGGGACATGTTATTTGATTTGCTCATTATTATTAAGAAAACATATTCTGCAATGTTTAAAGCATCTTCCAGAATTGTTTCGTTCGAATCGGGTGGATAGTTTTAAGATGGCGACCATTTCAAAATCGACTGGATCAATTTGACCCAGTGTGACAAACGCGAGGCCTCACAGAGGTGTAACTACGAAGGGTTAAAAAATTATATCTTTGGTAAATATGAAGCCATTAAGATCAACTACGGTGCAAAGAGAATTGTTTAAACTTTAACTAAAAAATATTGTGATATATATACAATCATAAAATATCAAAAATTATTTACGTAGTAAGATTGGAAAGTTGTCGGACTAGTCATGAAATGTTCGACATGCGCAGTATTATTTTCGCATGGTGATTGGTCAAATATAAATAGTATAAATCTCTGAAGGATGATATTAGACTAACAAATGCTGGAGACCACAAGTCTGACGTGTCTGATAGTTGTAGATGTCATATGTGTAGTTTCAAAGGTATCGACAAAAGAACTACAATCACCATATGTTCGAATTATAATGTACTTATTAGTATCAAAAACTAGCTTGGCTCATTAGCCCTGTTTGCCTTTAAAAATAACTAGACAAGATATAAAAATAACTAAACAAAATATTCAAATTCTCAAAAAAAGTCGGACCCGATAGGATTAATCGAATTCAACGTATCAAGATACGCGAATATCATACTTACTGTTAGATTTGCAAGCATTACAGATGACAAAAAGGAGAAAAGGATGCAGACATCTGGCACGCGAAACACCTGATATTACCTCTTTGTAAAAAGCACGTGTCGAACGACGTGTTCGAATGTCGCGTTTAAATCCCCGCCGACTTAAAAAAGTCGGCGTCGTTTGAGCAACCGAATCGTACACATGGTACCTCGGCGGGGCAAGCGTGCAAATCGGAGCTTGTCGTAAAGTCTATCAAAGAAGCCGTAGAGCCGACGCCGCAAGCGAGCGCACTTTATCGCTCGCGATATTATTTGGAGATTTTATTGTCGTCACGCAACCTCGATACACATGCATGCGCGGATCTCGTCGTTACTCCGAGGGCCACCCAGACCGCGGTCGTCATCGTCCACGGGTCCTGGGCCAGCTGGAGAAGAAACCAACGGTAAAATAAACAAACGCGGAAAAATAAATGACAGGAAGCTATTCAGGACTTTGAAGGAAAAGATGGTACGTCCATCTTTCAATTCGTTTTTCTGCAAACGCGAGGAAGTACGGCGAGTATTCACTACATTCAAACTTGTATACGCTTGTATATATTTTCTTACGTGTCTGATACATGTAGCGAGTACAAACGCGTAAAAATAAATGAAAAGAAGTTACTGAGAATTTTGAAAGAAAGTGTGATATGTCTTTAATTCGTTTTTCCGTTAATGCGAGAAGGTACAGCGAGTACGTCGATCCGCTGCGTTCGAACTTGTATAGTATACTTTCTTAGCATCTGATATGTCTAGCGAGTACAAACGAAGAAAAATAAATAAGAAGAAGCTATTCGAAATTTTGAAGGAAAGTGATATGTCCATCTTTTGATTCATTTTTCTGCAAACGCGAGAAAGTACGGCGAGTATTCGCTACGTTCAAACTTGTATACGCTTGTATACTTTCTTACGTGATACATTTAGCGAGTACAAACGCGGAAAAATAAATGAAAAGAAGCTATTGAGAAAGAAAGTGTGATACGCCTTTGATTCGTTTTTCTGCAAACGCAAGAAAGTACAGCGAGTAGGTATGTTAATCTATTGCGTTCAAACTTGTATAGTATTCTTTCTTACGTAATATGCCTAGCGAGGCATTTTTATAAATTCAGTAAAAGAAAAATTGCTTCCCGGGTACATCTCTTTAATGAGCGCTGTGCACCGCGCAGCGCTTATACGCTACTGTTTATTCCAAAGTTCCAAAGTTCCTTGCTGTTGTTTAAGTTTTTTAGTTCCTATAGAAGATATTCTATCTAGTTAATATGTACGTTTGTGGATCTAAATACAAGAAAATTTAAATAAAACTATTGACCAAATGTGAGTAATGTTCGCTATAAACGTTTATGCAACAAAATTTTTAAAATCAATCCTATTGTTAATCTCTGTGGCTTAGTTGTATAAATACAATTTTCCATCACCATTAAGCAGATTGTAAACATGTTTTTGAATACCGATTAATTCGGAGCTTCATTAATTAGTTATTCGTATTGACACTTAACTATTAATTTGAATTTTAGTCAGGGAAAAATTATAATTTCGTCAGGGAAAGTCAGGGAATTTTTTTCGTTCTTTTTAGTGGCCACCGTGTAGTATACTTTCTTACGTATCTGATACGCCTAGCGAGTACAAACGCGGAAAAGCAAATGAGAAGAAGCTATTCGGAATTTTGAAGGAAAGTGATATGTTCATCTTTTGATTCATTTTTCTGCTAACGCGAGAAGGTAGAAGTGAATACGTCGATCTGCTGCGTTCAAATTTGTATACGCTTGTATATACTTTCTTATGCGTCTGATACGCTTAGCGAGTAATCCGCCACCGATCTCGACTATTCTACATTCGATCCATCTTGTTTTCTCGGATTATGTCGCTCGACGAGGAGACGCTGGGAGAGGCATCAGCGATACCACCCACGAAGCGCTTCTCTATTTTGCTCCACACCCGTAACTCAGTCGACGCCACGGGGATGCCTCGTCGGCTGACGGAAATACAATTATTTGATTCGTCCAGCAACAAGTGGCTGTTGGGGGATCGTTAACGGTGGATCCTCGTAGAGATTTCGATGCCTCGATAGCGGAGCCCGCCACCGACGGTGCTGCATTCGTGGCCGCATGATGTATCGCGTTTCTAACGCGCGGAGAAACGCAACGTCCTAACACTCCGCAGCAGCCTATAAGGCACATCTATGAAAGTTTGTCGTTGATAATTTGCGACTTGTTTACGCGTCTCGCGCGTTTGTGTTCACGACACCTCGTCGAGTCGACGACTGTCACGTACTCAAATCGCGACGCGTCTAAAGATCTCGAATGTAAAACCGGCTGGCACGACACTCACGAGGGAACTTTGAGGGATGAATAATCGGAAAAGAGAGAATATACGGCTAAAAGACGATTGAAGAGAGAAAAAGGAATAGGAAAGGAGGAAAGAAGGGAGGGAGGGAGGAGAGGGGAGAAGGGACACGGAGAAATGCAACGACGAGACTCATAAGCATTGCTACAAAAGCGCAGCCGTTGAGTGCAACCCTTCGTACGCCTTCATCGTTTCATTGCGGCACTCTCCGACAGTTAACTTCACTAAGACGGATCGTAAATTACGCCAATATTTCCGCGAAATCCTAACAAGATTATAAACCAGATTGTAGCGGTCTATGCGGCGGCTGCGGCCGTACCGTGTGCTCCCTCTTTTCCTCTCGGGAACCTTTCTTAATCTTCGTGCCTCTCGACCGGAGAGCCGGAGTGAGAAGTCGAGTGATGCGAAGAAAAAAAGAAGGGTGAAGAGAGAAAGAGAGAGAGTGATAGAGGGAGGAGAGGGGTAAACAGGGAGGAGATCTATTTATAATGCGTTTGCGTCTTTGCAGGGGCCCAGCCGGTGAAGGCAGTAAATGTCACGTGTATTTCATATGAAACTCCACCCCCTCCCAGCCATTCCTCGCAATGCCAATCTCTTTTGCCGGCCTGATAATGCCAAGCGCTAACAAAGTTAACCCGCGCGAGACTCTCCCATCTCTAGAAATTGTCTGTCTCCCTCTCTCTCTCTCTCGCCCACCCTTACTTCCCTCCTTCCGCGCCGAGTTTTGCGTTTCGTTTCTCGAACTTCAGGTCGTAGAGGATCCTTGTTTTTTTTCGGAAACGAGACGTGGATGTGCAGACAGTTTTCACAAAAGATACCTTGCTGCACGGTGGATTATCATTTGATCAGGATTATCACATTTGACAGGCCGTAGGCGGAGAGACGTATGGCAAAAATAGTGAATCACAAAACCGATGAAAAGTACCGCATTCACTTCCAAAAAACTTGGCTCAGATTTAATAGTTAAAGAGGATAAATATTGATCCTCCGATTTTGTTTCCTTAATCTTTATCATAAAGAATTTAATGCGCTTAGGTAAGGAAAGAACTAAGCAGGGTAACTAAGATTGACCCTTACCCGACGAGAAGAGCCGAATGACTGGCAAAAGGGGCGTGCGATCTCGCAGGAGTATATCCTACCGCCTTATATCCGATAGATTCGTCACGCAAGATTCTGGGAAAAGCCGTTTCGCGCGTTTGAAACCCCCTTTAAGCACGGAGAAGCGGAAAGGGAAACCAGCTCGCACAACGGCAGGACGGGGTGTATGTGTGTGGTAATAGAGGCCTCCGACATAGCCGATCATTATTAGATCGGACACTCCCTCGACCCCGCCGCGCCTACTCGCCCCTTCGCAATAACCCATAAAATGCAACATTTTGTTTCGTATGTCAATTACCCCCACTACCTTCGCGAAGGTATATTCGACAAATATGGTACCAAGGCCCGCGTGTTCGCTCGTGGGATTTCTCGGTTCGGCCCTCCTCTCTTCTCGTAGGAGACATTGTATATCGAGACATAGTAAATCGCCTTAGTTTTATAGCTCATAATTTCATCGCTTTGTCGTTTGAACTAAAAACAAGCCGTCTAATTCTGAGCGACGTTTGTTGGACGCTTTTTCGCGCTTTTGTTGAATTTTGTCGTGATACCGCGGAAAATACGACGGGATCTCTCATCGCGATTCTGTTCTTCGCGGGGAAACATCTCTATTAAGCTAGCAGGACTAAGTCGACAAAATTAAACCGGATTTGAAACATTTAGTACTTATTTTGTACTAAATTGTACCATTAAAGATAATTTTGTACTCTGTGCTATTTCGGAAAAAACCGTGGCGCTGCTAGCTTAATATTAAACTGGCAGGATCACTTTAAAATAAAAGAAAAAAGAAAAACAAGAGCAGAAATTAATAGGATTAAATTTGTACTAATTTAACCATTAAAGACAATTTTATATCATATGCCATTTCCAAAAAAACGACTCTAAATTGATTGTAAATTACTTTATTAGTATTTACTTACAATTTTATATATCTTCTTAATCGATTGTAAGTAAATACTAATAAAGTAATTTTAATGAGAAGAAATATAAAATATCTTATATTTCCAATAGTATAAATTAGTACAAATTCAATTTTGTTCATTTTTGTCCTTGTTTCTCTTTTTCTCTTTTATTTTGAAGAAGTCCTGCCAGCTTAACATATTAAGCTAGCAGCGCCATAGTTTTCTTGGAAATGGCATATAATACAAAATTGTCTTTGATGATACAAATTAGTACAAATTCAATCCTGTTGATTTCTGCTCTTGTTTTTCTTTTTTTCGTTTATTTTAAAGTGGTCCTACCAGCTTAATATTAAGCTAGCACGGTTTTTTCCGAAATGGCACATAGTACAAAATTATCTTTAATGGTACAATTTGGTACAAAACAAGTACTAAATGTTCCAATAGATTCGGTTTGATTTCGCCGACTTGGTCCTAGCTTAATAGAGGTCGGGGAAACGAGGATTGATAGAGGGATGGTGCGCGCCGTGCGTGATTTTTATCATGAAATCTCTCGCACGCCCGTTTCCGCGGGATACGCGGCGGGTACGCGATGCCGCGTAACGCCTGTACGCGAGGCGAATGGCTACTTTGGCTCGTTGAAAGCAACGTGCGATGGCCACTGTTGCTCGTCGCGGTGCTACTTCGCCACCACTACTTGGACGAGTCCGCGGCATGGCGCAGCACGGCGCGACGGCGGCCGTTATAAAAATAACTGCTGATTGGACGCCCTACCAAGAAAAGTCGTAATCGCATCCTGAAACGTTCCCTTCCTCCCTTTCACTCCTTCTCTCTCTCTCTCTCTCTTTGTCCGTGCCTCTTCCTTTCTCTTGTTCGCGAGTTCTTTTACTCTTTCTCTCTTTCTCTCTCTCTATATATCCTCTCCTTTCTCTCACTATTTTATCTTCCTGAGCATTCACTCCCGCTGTTTTGTATCGTCCCTCCCTTTCTCGTCAGCCTCGTGTCGAGAAATATTATATCGCGCAAGAAGGATGGACGTAGGTTCGCAAATCCTCTTCTGCCTCTTCATGATTTTATGGAGATTCGATAAGTTTGTAAAGTAAAGCAATATAATTTTGATACATTTCTTTTTCTTTACTTTATTCTTTTGCTTTGGCTCATTGAGGAATTAGGGTAAGGGAACCAGAAGTGGATCAGGAACTAGTTCATAGAATCATTTATCATTCTATCATTTAAATAATTATTATATTTTTCGTTGAATGGCGCATATTACAAGATTCTTTAGCATTTGTTTTAGCTTTGTCAACTATCAATTGTTTCTTGTTTGTTAGCAATAACTGCACTTTTATTGATATCGTCGGATAATAAAACGTGAGATGTCATTTAAGATATATTTTTTCAAAAAGTCAAAGTGAACACCTATAAGGATTATCCTAAGGTTTTTACGGGCAAATAATATTAGATTTCAAGAAAAAAATCAACATTATGCTCAATTGAAATTAAATATGCCCGCGAATGTCTTTAATAACCATGTTAGGTCTAATTATGGATCATTCACACGTTGTTTCATTTAATTAAAAAATTGAAAAATATAAAACAGCAATGAAATAGAACAAAATCATCCATAAAGTATTCTTTATGATTCTTTATGACTGTAACCATTAAATATTTTATTATTTTCTGGATGAAAATATAAATTTTTATTCTAAGAGTGATCCAGAAATAGGGATCCTTTCGTCTTGAGAGAGCTTTCAACGCAAGCTTTATCAGAATAGTATAACATTGTGAGAAATTTCACGAGGCATTCTAGCTCGCGTAGACAGCGAGAGGAAGATCGTCGGTACTCGACGCATCGCTGCCCGCCGTCGATTGCATTTTCACCATGGAACCCCGCGCGATGCAAGGGACGAGAGGGAACCGGCTATCGGTCGCCATGTTGTGCAGCTTTTATCGCCGCGCCCTACATAGGAGCATTAAGCGCGGGTTGCCGGGTTGCGCGTATATCAACAATAATTGCAGGGCCAATAATAAACCCGAAGGGAGCGCGCTCGATAGCCCGAAATTGCTGGTTCCCCTACCCCGGGCAGCGCGGTTTTATTGCCTCTTCTCGTCGGTCAGAAATGGCGGCAGCCCCCTTCATCGTCCTCGATGGCGGATAAACGATCCTGCGATACGGCGCCGCGCCGCGCCGCGAACGCGTACGCGCCTCTCCTCTCCTCCTCATTGTCCGTATCCGCGTCTGCGTTGTCTGCGTGTTCGTACAACCCGTGTTCCCTCCGGTGTACCGAGGCATCTCTCGTACGGAATCGTTCGCGAGCTCGTAAAGAGCCCGCAAAAGCGGGCTCCGCACGCGCGATAGTCGCGAGTATTGCCCTTGTTAACGCCCCGTTAACTCGAACCTCTGGACAAACTCGTAAAATTCGCCGGCTCCGTGGAAAGCGGCGACCACCACCGCGCCGGCGAAGGAGTCACGGGGAATTTCGAACCTCGGAGTCGCGTACGAGATGCTAAAGTATAAGATACATGTAAAAATTAAACGTAAAAAGTAGGCGAATTGAATCGCCGATGCCGCTTGATGACGCAAGGGCGGGCGACTTGAATATAACGACCCGAAGTTGGAAATTGTATATTTATAAAATCAGTCTTATCTCCGCGAGATAAAACAACACGCGCCTTTAGGACACCACTCCGGTTCGTGAAAGATTTTCAATCGTTCGCTCATTTCAGACACGTCGCTCGGCGGCATTTACGCGCGACTCTAAACCTCAGATTACGCCAACTCGAAAGCTCGTAAAGGTGCGTTTACCGTTTACGTAGTTTAAGCGCACGATAGTCGCGAGCGCTGCTGCTCTTGTTAACACTCTGTTAACTCGCGGCTCGGGCAACCTCGTAAAATTCGATGGCCTGGCTACCATAGTAGACGGCGGTAACACGCGTACGAATTAACCGAAGAATTTCTTCGTGTCTGTCTGAATGTCGCTTGACGGGGAATACTTCTCGCAACGTTACATCGATCTTCGCGTGTGGCGCTGTATACAATTCCGATCGCATAGTATCGTTCGTTGTTAAAGTAATATTAAATTGAACCAAATTTAGGTCATTTATAACCATTCCTATAGATCTCGGTAAAAAATGTTTATATATAATCAACTGTAAATATACAGTGGCGTGCAAAAGTCTCCGGCCAGGTGGCATTTTTCCACAGACTTCTATATACTAACTAGACTGCTCAATTCAGTTATTTTGCATATGATAGAAAGAGACAGAAGCGCACCCGGCTGCCATTATTAGTTCCGATATATGCACACTGAGAGAAAAATTTATGATATTTGTGACTATAATGAAAAGTTAAATAATTATGGTTAGGTGCACCATTTTTATAGTTATTACTGCTATAATGTTAGTAATAATAACAAAAAAATAGTTACAAAAACCATAATTTAACTATAATTATTATAGTTAATTATTATTAATCATTATAGTTGACACCTTTTTTTAACTATAATAGTTATAGTTAAATTATGGTATTTGTAACTATTTTTTTGTTATTATTACTAACATTATAGCAGTAATAACTATAAAAATGGTGCACCTAACTATAACTATTTAACTTTTCATTATAGTCACAAATATCATAAATTTTTCTCTCAGTGCATATGTGTATACACTGTCTGTGTACCACGTGAATTGAGTGTATTATGTGAATATATTGTCCGTGTGATTTATACATACATTAGTATAATCGGAACTATAAATGGCTACCCACATTTTTAGCATCAAAGATGGCAACGGAGTGAGCAGTCTAGTTAGTATATAGAAATCTGTGGATTTTTCACGTTTTTTTCTTAAAGCGAAGACCAAAGGAATTTTGATTAGTAAATACATATCGAGTAATAAATAATGTTCTTTTCTTATATTATTTTTTTAAATGATATACTCTTAGTCAAAATTCCTTTGGTCGCTTTTGAAAGAAAACGTAAAAAAACCCATCTGGCCGGAGACTTTTGTGCACGCCACTGTATATAATTATATATAAAATATGCCCATATAAGTTTTCTTTCTCTTGTATAATTTTTCTCTGTCAATGTATAGAGAAAAAATTATATAAAGAATAATTGAAAAATAATTAAAAAATAACTTTTGCATTGTTTTTCTTTATAAAAAGTAAAATTGCGATCATATTATACAATATTCTATAATTACATATACAATTTTATTAAATTATTATATATGATAATTATATATTATTATATATGATATTTATTTACTATATATGATATGATATATGATATATATTATTAGATATGACAATTATATATTATTATATATGATTATATATAATAATTTTTCCTTATTTCTTCAAACTTTACTTTTTAAAAAAATAATGAGAAAGTTATCCTTCTAGTTATTTTTCAATTCTTCTTATTACTTTTCCTGTATATATAAACAGAGATTATACAAGAAAACATATATGGGCATATTTTATATATAATTATATATATTTAAATTTGATTATATATAAACTTTCTTTAACAGGTCGCCACTGCTCCTACCGAATATGTTGTTAATTTAACTAGAACTACGTTAAATGATTTAACTCAAGGAATGTGTTAAAATCTTACTCAAATTTGGTTTACTATTTACTAGTCACATAAGTCACATAAATCAACGTAACTCTTTTACTTGGGCCAAAAATAACTTATTCTTGTGTTTATAACACACGTGCAAGTTAAAAAAAATCAAATATAATTTAACCCAAGAAATTGGTTTAAATTTGATCCTTTAATATCTAACAGTGTTATCTGCGTTATCTTCCATAAACGTGCGTCTTTTTTTTTTAAACGACTTAATTAATTTTTAGCGCCGGATAAACTCCATTATATCGGACAAGTATTATCAGAAGCAGAACTTGTTGCCGATTTCTGTCAAAATACGCAAATACGAATCTTATTAGCATCGTCGTTTTATCGCGCGAGAGCTCGTAAAAGAGCTCATGTTGCCCGCGAGCGCCAATCGATAACTTTTAATACAATCGCTTCGATACCTCATCGGATTTTCCACTCCGCGCACTCGTTTTCTACCCTCAATCCGCTGTGGTCTCTGTCTCTCTCTCTCCCTACTTTCTCTTTATTTCTTATACCCGGCGCGATACACCCTAAGGAAGATCGTAAAAGGCCGAGCCACTCGCGTGATTGCTACGAATTCGTTATTGCTCTTGTTAACGCCCCACGCTGGATATCTCTGGACAAACCTCGTAAAATCCAGCGGCTTTACGCTAGTCGTGCTTTAAGACGATCGCAAAATCTGCCTCGGTTGATCACGCAATGCATAAAGAATAGTCTGATTATGTCAGTCGTTTATTGATTTTGCGAAATCCCGAGGTGGTCTTGGGAAATCCATTAATATTAAAATCTCTCGTCAAATCTCTCTATATTTCTGAATATTTATTGATATCGCCGTTTTTCTTCAGGCACGTTTTACATAAGAACGAATCGTATTTTATGGATTAACTGTTATGATACGTAGTAAAGTCTAAAATTTTCGATCCAAGGATATAGAAAAGGTAATAAAATGAAATAACCATTTTAATTTTTTAACATAATCATCCTTTATTTCAATACAGTTTTAGAACAATAAATTAATTTTTCACCATCAAAATATATTCCGAATTTTTGTCCTTAAAATGGTTTAATACTGAGAGCTCACTTCATTAATAAATTTTTTTCCACACAAATCGGACTTTAATTGGAAATTATTTGTTATTTTCAAAATTGAAGTCCAATCTCTGCGTGGAAAAAATTATTAGTGATGAAGAAATACTCTCTGCAGTGTAAAACTATTTTAAGAACAACAAATTCAGAATATTTTTAATGATGTAGAAAAATTAATTCATTGTTCTAAAATATGTATTGAAATAAAGAGTGATTGTACTAAAAAATATGAATGGTTGTTTCATTTTATCATTTCTTTTTTATATCCTTGGACCCGGAAACTTTTGGATCTTGCTACCAATATAATTTTATAATATAATACCAATATAATTTCATTCATTATTGAGAGGGTCGCAGAAAAATGAAACATTGTAAAATTTTTATACGTGTATTTAATGCATTTCACGCGTTGCACAGGTTAAAGTCTATTTTTCAAAGTAGATAATAACATTTCGATATTAAACATTATACATAATGCAAAACGTATAAAACGAAATCATCTTTATTTTACAGGAACACCTATCAGTCGACTACCTATCATGGCAAAATCAGTATTGGATCTGTACGAACTTTACAAGTTAGTGGTATTGCGAGGTGGACTGGTCGAGGTAATCAACAAGAAGCTGTGGCAGGAAATTATCAAGGGCCTCCGATTGCCGGCAAGCATCACTTCCGCTGCGTTTACTTTGCGAACTCAGTAAGTAGATCGTAGAAGTTTCTCATCCGGGACCCCGGTTCTTGCCTGTACATATAATGCCCGGGCCTGCCGTAATTCGCGTACAATGAGTCTCAGCCGACGGACAGTCGTCCGAGCGTGAAATCTGCGGCAATGACTAAGAGCGTCGTGACTTTTATGCGCGTCGTCTCGTCAAGATCATCGTGCTCGATAAAACTATCCGCGCCGCATACAAGATACGCGCTTAATAGCGAATTGTACCATTCGCGCGTGCTTGCATTGTTCAGTCGTATTGTCAGCATACGTTCACGGAAAGAACGGTTTTGCTCTACAAATTAGACCGGATACAGATCTGAAAGTATTATGTTGGACATGGGCGTCCTTACAACTTTATTCAACAGGAGCAGAGTGTAAATATACTTAGGGGTACCATTTTTGTTTAAATTGTGAAAGGCTGGGGGTTAAGAAATAAGATACTTCATTTGGTATAAATAAAAAGATGAAAAAAAATTATTTAGAAAAAGCAAATTTCAATCATAAAATCATTCTAAATCCAGGGGGGCATATACCCCTCCTTGCCCCCCCCCCTCATATGGCATCCATGATGTTGGACCATCAAAATAATTATATAGGACATGGGCGCCCTTACAATTTTTTTCAAGGCAGTTTAATCAAATCATGTAAAAAAATTCCCTGAGAATTCCCGGATTTTCCAGGTATTTTTATTAAAAATTTCAGGTAAGATTAGAGATTTCTTAAATGCAATTTTGAAAGAAATTTATTTTATTTTATATATATATACGCCCTTTTTAATGTTTCTCTCTCTTATAGTCTTCCACGAGACTATACCCATCCTTTTCTACAATTGGAGCCGCGAAACCTACAGGATAGTATATGGGAGGCTCACTATATACTATCACTATATACTCACTATATAATATAGTATCAATGAACTCTCTTCTGTATTGTCTTCTACTGTTACCCTAATTTTTTAAATTAAAACTCGCGAATCACACGAGAAGGTACGTGAATATATACGCGGACGTGTATGCCAAATTTATTGTTAATCACACTGCAAATCCAAGCGTATTATTTTTACACGCCTAAACATCTAAAAATGACACATTTGATTGAAAATCTTTTTACATCTCTTTTGCCGTTTTTGGTTACGTCATTTAACACGTTTAAGCGTATTAAATTAAAAATTAATACACTCAATCGTGTTAAATGACATGATTTAAAATGGCAAGAAATGTGTAAGAAGAGTTTCAGCTAAAATAACACGCTTGGATTTGCAGTGCAATTGTCGACATTCTGCATTATTAAAAAAAATAATTAAAGAAACAATTTTTTCAGAAAAAGACAGAATTTAAATTTAAAAGTAAAATTCCAAAAATTTCCTGAGTGTTAATAAAATTCCGTGAAATTCCGTAAAAAAGAAATCCCCTGAAAATTTTAGGTAGTAAGCACCCTGCAAGGAGGACAGAGTGTAAATATACTTAAGGGTACCATTTTTATTTAGATTGTGAAGGACTGGGGGGTTAAGAGAGAAATAAGACACTTTATTTGGTATAAATAAAACGATGAAGAATAATTATTTAGAAAAGGCAAATTTTAAATTTCTTGAATTTTTTAAAAATGCATCTAACACGATCGATACATTTTATGTAAGACTCTGCCAAACGAACGTATTTTCAAATAATATTTTTAAAGAAATATTTATGCAGGTTTTTATTTTTAATTGTATAAATATTACAAACAAAAAACTATCTGGTTGTCAATCATAAAATTATTCTAAATTGAAAAAATTAAAATCCAGGGGGGCTCCTCCTCATAGGCGCTCATGATGTAGGACGTTCAAGCTGGTTGTTAGAATGTCAAAACTTCTTGCAGCGTTCTACATAATTATTTTGATGGCCCAACATAATTATTGTCAGATCTGTACACTGCAAATCTAAGCGTGTTATTTTTACACGCCTAAACATCTAAAAATGACACATTTGACTGAAGTTCCTTTTACATGTTCCTTGCCGTTTTAAGTTACATCATTTAACACGTTTAATCGTATTAAACTAAAAATTAATACATTTAATCGTGTTAAATGACGTAATTTAAAACGGCAAGAATGTGTAAAAAGAGCTTCAGCTAAAATAACACGCTTGGATTTGCAGTGTATCCAGTCTAATTTTTACACTGTTAATTCCTTTGGGTCATTTTTAACTATTCTATAGGTCGCCACTGCTCCTACTCAATATGTTGTTAATTTCGACACCTTGTTTTAGTTAAATTAACGACAAATGTGGTCATTTTAACACACATAGTTAAATGTTAACCAATGTTTTAGTCAAAATTAGGTAGGAGCAGTGGCGACCTATAGAATAGTTAAAAATGACCCAAAGGAATTAACAGTGTAAGATTGTACTTAAGATGATCTTAAATATAAGAACCGACTATGAATACCGGCCTTAAATACTTCAGCAAAAGTATTTTCTGAAGTATTTTCCGTTCTTTCTGTGTTTCTCAACGTCTTTCAACGTTTCGCTTGGTAAACATCTCTCTAATTAATCCGCGAATCGAAGCCGCGTTAAAGTCCAATTAAAGACAATTACCATTTCGTACATTAGCCAGCGAAATCCGACGAGCTTCGTAATCGAGAAAGCAAGGGGATGTCGCGCGGGCCTGCGAGCGTGTTATTACGCGCTCACTGTCGGCGAGGAGATAAAACAACGTACTTAGGTGACGAGTCGGAGGCGTGACATACAGGTGCATCGTCTTAGGAACGCCGACGCGTCGTCTACGTCGGAGATACCCCCGCGCGATCCTTCACGAGGACGGGACACCTCTCGGGGCACAGTTGTGACAACCTGGAACCGTTGGCACGATATATATTCGTTTATATAATACCGGGCATATCCAGCGCGGCGACGAAGATTTATCTGCCGTTCGCGATGTCTCGTCTTCCCTCCCTCCCCCCAAGCGCGGGGGCAGAGGGGGGTGGGTGGACGGGCGAGGACGCGAGAGGTCTCTAAATAGAGATTCGTCGGCGGGATTCGGTGTGTGAGACGGCGATGCGTGGCATCCCGCTCATCCCGCGGACGAACGAGCGACGGAGACGGGAAGTCGCGCGCGGGAATGGAAAAGAGAAGGACGCGAAAATGGCGGCGGCGGCCGCGGAAGAGGGATGGAGAACGCCGACACATTATAAGTGCGGGCTAATATGAATTACACGGGCGCGATGCTAGGGGTGTGCTCGTGAAAATAACTCCGCGCAGCGGAGCTTTGTGCACGACGGAACGTCGGCGTCGCGACGCGTCGCGTCGCGTCGCGTCCCCTCCGCGCGTCTCCTCGTCTCGCCTCGCCGCGGTAGCGCATCCATCATTCCGGCAACCGGCTATCTTTCCTCGGCGATATGTACCGCGAGATAGAGGAGAAAATACGAAAATACGGCCCCGGCCCGAACGAAATCTCGCTCGCGACAGCGTTCATCTGGCGAGAATCGGCGTCGATTAACTTGAACCGTGATCCAACCGTCTCCCCGTCTCTCTCTAGACACAAACTAATTATACCCTTTCGTCGTTTAGTACCTTTTTTGAAAAAAAAAAATACTATACGATGAAATTTATCTTAATGGTGTGACCTAGAAGGTTCTCTTACATCGTATAAAGTTGTAGAGAGGATTCTATTTATGTAAATCTTTCAGGTCCAGTGGGACATATATTGCTCATTTGCTACAACAACGACATAACTCACAAATTGTCATTTTTGAGTTCTTTGTAAAATAAAGAACGGATCTTTGGAGTTCTTATTGTTAGTAGAACGACAAAAAACTGAACTTCTAAAACTAAAGAGAAAAGAGAAAAGAAAATTTTGCATCAAGAGTGTCATAAGTCAAAAAGGGGGTTGCTTTTAAGGGTTCATTTTTATAGTAGATGAGAATTCATCATATGAATAAAGAGCTAATAATGCTTTTTTATTCCTCCACAATCAGTTATTACACCAAAATCGCATTTAAAAATAATATTTTAATAATTCAAACTCATTATCTGGAAAACTTTATTTTTTTAAATAAAATATATAAGGACTCTCAGTTTAAAACCAATAAATAAAATAAAAAAGGGCTAATGAGTGTCAGTGCAGTTCTAGGAGCACAAAGTATTGTGTAATTCTCCGTTAGATTACATGAATAAATTTAAATTCGCAAATTAAAAAAGATATAAATATTCGAACGTTTCGGCTCCTTTTCGGGCCATCTTCAGCACAAGTTTTTATTCCGTTCCCAATTTCTCCTTTGCACCTGCACTGATAAAAATTTTGTCGTCATTTTACTGTGAGAATCGGTGGTCATTTTTAACCTTTGATTTACGCAGTTAAAATACAGAATGCTTTGTAATTTTACTTCAAAACGTTAAAGTTTGATTCCATTCAAATGGAACCAAATCACTCTGTATTTTAATTGTGTAAATCAAAGGTTAAAAATAACTACCGATTCTCACAGTAAAATATGTTCAAATTTTTATCAGTGTAGAATGATGATATTCTCTCAATGCGCACACTCCAATTTATTGAAATACTGTGATACTCTCACGCTACTGAGACTAAACTCCCACGCCAGACTGTAAATTTATTGTACAGAAGTGAAAAAGTACATATATGTAATGTTCATCCTGAGTGACCTTCAGAAGGTTTTAGCCGTCGCTCGTTTTTTATTAAAAAGTTATTAACAAAAAAAGTTTGAAAAATCTAGCAGTTATTTTAAGTATTGAAAAGCAATAAAGGTGGATCTAGGTTTGCGTTTGTTAAGTTATTAACAAAAAATTTTGCACACAGATATTCAAACAGTTGCTGTTCGTTAAATGTCAGATTTATAAATTCGTGAAGCAGCATTTTGCGTTTAATTTCTACTCACAACTATCAAGAATGGTGAAGATCAACTGAGAAGGATTTAGTCTCTACCGTTTTGGTGACATTAGTAAAGACATATAAATAAACAGGGACGAAGCCAAGTATATACACAGTGTAGGTTGTATCATTGAATGCGTGGAATAGCACTGAAATAGCAAATCTTGAAAAAAGCAAAAACCCCTACGCAAGGTTTATATTCTATCGAAATATTGTTCAAATCTTTCACCTTACTAAATTGATGAGTCTATGATATACTGAAATAGCAAATCTTGAGAAAATTAGCAAAGACTTCTACGCAAGATTTGTATTCTATCGAAATATTGCTCAAATCTTTCGCCTTACTAAATTGATGAGTCTATCATGTACTAAAATAGCAAATCTTGAGAAAATTAGCAAAGACCCCTACGCAAGGTTTGTATTTTGTTTTAATTTTGTAATAGGTGGGGGGCTTCGCCTCCCACACCCCCCACTGGGACTTCGCCCCTGGACCCCGCGTTGCTCTCTTTTTCTCTTTCTATTTAACCGTACGTGCGTATAAACTGTACCCATAACAATTTACATCAGGATTTCATTCATTTAGGTTTGGGTAGGATTATATTTCTTCGGGAGGGGCTCCGCCCCTCCCCCTGCACCCCCTCCCCGCCCAAGAATTTACTTAAATATGCAATAATATCAACTTTATTTGTTAATAACTTTTTAATAAAAAACGAGCGACGGCTAAAA
>NJRL01000561.1:133303-153515 GCA_003063815.1 Aphaenogaster rudis | reverse complement strand
GTCGCGGCGGTTCTTGGTGCCTAATAATAATTATTTTTGTGAATATTCCTGCTCATTCACTTTCTTGTTATAATTACTGAGAAAAAGTGAAAGAAAAAAAACACGTAGTTCGACTAGTAACAATTTTCTTTATTGGGATGCATGAGAATATATTTCAGACATATCTTTTTAAAAGTTACCAAGGAACAAGTCACATTTCCAATATTACGGTTTTACATTACTTTTTAAACGCCTCAAGCTATAGCTTTATCATCCACCTATTGATAAACTTCCCTTCCTCCGTATATTTCCTACAAGCCTCAGCGTGGTTGCGTTAGTACAAGAATACCATCGTAAGATTATCAGGTATCAGTCGATTGTGTGTGTCGAGTAATGATACCATCCCTGTGCTACTCGTAATCAATTTAATGAGCGAGTTAATGCGATATCATCGGGGTTTGGTTACACACGGGAAAACGGTGCCTGTGCTTGCCGTTCGAAGGGCGCGCTTAGGCGCTGTTAGACTGAACCTATCCCGTGGGTGGATAAATTTTTTATCTGCGCCCGTGATAGAATCGCTGTGACCTATTTGCTATGTCACGTGGAACGTGCACGCGGCCGTTCCTTGAACGCGCGTACTCGCATCGCCGAATATATTATCACGTATGTCTCGTTGCGACATCGATTAAACACGACGCGGTGTGGAATCGACACTGCTTAAGACAAAATTAACAAACTCTTTTCTCGCGACTTTTTAATTTAATACATATATTAAATAACACTTCCGTTCCGAATTGTACACGGAAAGAACGATTTTGCTAAAGTATCTAAAAATTTGGCCAGATACTGATCTGAAAATAATTTTATTAGTTCATTAAAAGTAATTATATAGGATGCTTAAGCATGATGATAATGTTGCAAAAAGTTTTGATATTCTAGCAACTATTTTGGGCGTCCTACATAATTATTTTGATGGTCCAATAAAATTATTTTCAAATCTGTATTTGCTTAAATTTTTAGACAATTCAGCAAAACGATTCTTTCCGTGTATGTGACTCTTAAATCCGCGTTTGTGGGGTATCTATTTATTAATAATTTCTACACAGGATTAAAGATAATTTAATATTTTAGATGTAGTTTTGATACTGTTAATTGCTATTTTATCTGACAATAGATAAATTGAGAAATATCGCTTGATTACTTATTACGATTAGTAATCGAATTATCGCTAAGTTGGTTAATGTACGTTTTTATTAGAGTACTGAAAACGTCTCCAACAATATGCTGTGCAGAGAATGTATCGAAGCAAAGGGAACCTTTCTCCTTTTTAATTATTTCTCTCTTTAATTATTCGAGCGCACAGGTAGAGAATCCTGAGAAAAAGACAGCTATTATTAACGCGGAACAAAGAGCATGGCAAGGTCTCTTTAATTTTTTATTAGGATTTACTTGGGGATAAAATACGTAATTCTTTTGTATGAAATAAAAAGAAACAAAATAATATATTTTTATACACGTAGGACGTGGAAATAGAATAGCAATATAAATTTTGAATAACTTTTAATTAATTAATATATAATAAATCTCAAATTTAATAATTTATCATTTTTTCGCACGTGTGTCTCACACACATCTAAGCTTAATTTTTTTCTTGGCGCTCTCTAAGAAATGATGTCGTTCGTAACAGATCATACATTATCGGCGAGAAACGCACGGGCGCGGGGAAAAGTCCTCCAACCCGATCGGGCACCCGGTATATTTTCAACTGTCAGTTGACAAGGTACAGGATGCGCCTTTTCCGTTGCAAGAGTTCTGAACCGGCACTCCCATCCTATAGAATTGCGCTCAATCGTCCATCGATTCAACACGAGCATGTCATAGCGCCGGCAGACTTATTATCGATCGGTTTGCATAATTTTTTTTACTATACAGCGTGAAGTACAATCGTCCGTGCCGCGCGTGAAACGTATTTAACTGAGCATTTATACACGAAAAAAGAAATGATGTTGTATTTATAACAGCATTAAGTCTAATTGAAAATAATCTTGTTAATTCAATAACAATTTAAATAAAATTATACTATAAAATTATTATTTAATAAGATTATACGTATTTGTTTTATTAGTAATGTTATTGAATTAACAAAATTATTTTCAATTAGCAGGTACGTAATATAAAAAACCGACACAACTGGCAACGATTATATAGAATTTATTTCAATAAATTGGATATAGAATTTATTTCAATAATATGAAATAAATTCTATATAATCGTTGGCAGTGTGTCGGTTTCTTATATTACGTTCCTGTTAATTATTCACTGGCGAAGAAAAGATTTCTTTCTGATTTATTTTCAATTAGACTTAATGCTGTTGATACAACATCATTTTTTCTTTCTGTATTAAATTCGACCGTAATTTCGTATTTTAATTGTTTCGGATTTTAACGCAATTTAACGAGAAGGACATAATGAGGAAAAATATTTAGCTAGACCGCGTGTAAATTGTTGCTTTTTCTCAACTGTGAATCGGTCGAATCTGGAAATGGCCGTGATGCAGCCCTCGACCGTGACACGTGCATCTCTCAGCGACGATTTACTTGTCAAATAATTCTTCGTACAACCGCGGGGCTCGCGATTACCGCCAGAGCACACGCAGTAACTTATGTGCATGCTTACGTTACGTCGTCGATATTTCATTGCGCTCGCAGTCGGGTGATAAAAACGTGCGGTACCGAAAAATATTGCCACGCTGCGAGCATGGTCGCTTGTGGTCCGACCAAGTCCGAGGGAAAGATTTTACAGGAAAATGTAATGATATTTACGCAATATCGACTTCTTCTTTTAAAAACCTAGGAGGGAATCAATCAAACGAGATTTTAAAATGCAAAGTTAATCTGAGAGATAGATATCAATTTTCACAGTTAATGCACAGGGTTAATGCATCTACCCGAGTAAAAATTCTGGTAAGGCAATAATCAAGTCCAAATAAAGATGCCTGCTTTTTGGTCAGGTCCGAGTCAAGTAATTTTAATATGGCCCTGATCTGAAAATAACGCAGCGCATGATCAAAACCTGAAAAGGTTACCTAATACGGACCAAGTGAGGGACATCGTATGTGATCCTTATAGTTTCCTTACATTTAGATATCGTATTAATAAGGGATAAAGTGAGTAAACTAGTGCTAGAAATCTAATTGGCAAAAAATATTTATTTTTTATATTTTTAAACATTATAAAGATTATATAATTAAGGAGGTATAAGAGATGAATATTCTTCGCCAGTGAATAATAAACCACAGAGGAGATTTGTTTCGACACTACTGGCCAATTTTATTTTAATTAAAATATCACGACGTTTTGATCATGGATTTTGGTCCTTCTCAAGTAATTAATCTTAATTTAATCACTTGAGAAGGACCAAAATCTATGGTCGAAACGTCGTGACATTTTAATTAAAATAAAATTGGCCAGTAGTGTCGAAACAAATCTCCTCTGTGGATTATATAATTAATATTAAACTTAAGTTAACTCAAATTTTTGTAGAAGGCACAGCCCTGATATGAGAACCCTTTTATTTTATTTATGATTATGTATAGTATTATTTGTCATAATGTAACTATAAAAAAGGAACATTACAATATTGTAATCAAAAGCCGTTCAAATAGATTCTATTAATTTTTTAAATATATAGATTAAAAAAGACCTTGTTATAACTTTAGTTTTTAAAAATTAGAGTATATAAAAAACGAATCTGAGATTTTGATACCTGACTATATGCCACAGAAGAAAATTATATATAATTTGTTCTTCACAGTTTGGCAATATTTTTAAAGAAATTGATAATAAGATTAAAAATTGCAAATACACGAATACCCTATCTAGGCCTTACAAGGATCCGATCAAGTAAAATTCTGGCATATTTATACACGGATGCTGTATCTAGATCTAAGGCCTAATCAGGTAAAGTTACGGTATATCCTTATAAGTATACCGTATCTAGGCCTTATGCGGTCCTGATAAAGTAAATTTATGACAGCCCTATTTAAAGATACCGTTTCTAGGCTTGATTCGGACCTCGTCTGACAGCAGGCATGCCTGACAAAATTTCTACTCGGGTAGTTTTTTACGTTACTTCTTTTTCTTTGTATATTTCTCCAAAAAGTTCGCGGATAATAAAGCTACGATAATTTCGCGAAATCAAATGCACGGAATTTAAAAATATGTTTGAAAGACGGATCTCGTGATCGCCATGCCGCAAAGGGTTAATGCACCCAGTCTTTTACGATTCGGCTTCGTGTCAAATACGTCAACAGGTTGCACGTGCATCTCTTTAAATCGATCCAGATTGTGAATTATCTCGGTTCTTTTTCTCGTATGAAGTAGGATTAAATTCAAAAGGAAAAATAACGTCATACATCTTAGAGTCTTTTACGATTAAATTATTATTTTACTCAATTATTTTTAAAAAAATTTCTTAAGATCTCTTCAGTTATCAATATTTCAAACTGTGTATATGACTGATTATATGTTATATTCTTTTCACAGAAAAAAATGATATTATATCAACAGCATTAAGTATATAATTGAAAATAATCTTGTTAATTCAATAACAATTTTAATAAAACTAAATCATACGTATTTGTTTCATTAATAATGTTATTGAATTAACAAAATTATTTCCAATTAGACTTAATGCTGTTAATACAACTTCATTTTTCCGTGTTTAAAAGAAGAATTCATAAAATTCGAAACATTTGCGTAAATTCGTTCTATGTAAAGCCACTCTTTCTCATTTATCGTAATATTTTATTATTTACACATACGTATAAGATTTTTATTAATCTCGTCATTACAAAGAGTAATTTTGTGCTACTCTGTTTATGGTTTAACGGCTATACAATTCTCTATTCAACCGCGCCATGAATCGACCGACCTTTCGCACCTCGCTCTATTTTTCCGTGGAGCCTTACAAACGTTTTAATGCCGCGGTTTATATACGATGCGGTTTATATCCGCCCCCTTCAGACACAGTATACCGATCTCATTGTGTCGACGGCGTCGCATTGTCAGCGTGAAAAGCTCTTTATGCGGAAGTATATCTTCAAAAGTTCCAGGTACGCATCAGCCGAGCACGTTTCTTCGGGTTCTACCATGCGGACGCGAAGTATTCGCTTCGGACTTGGCCTTTGTTGCGGGAAATCACCGAGCCCCCGGAGACACGTCGGAGAAATTCGGCCGTGGAAATCTGACTCTGAACGGGCAGCTCACGTCGTAGGAATTGTCATCTTCCGTCAGCGGATAAGCTCTCAAATGCGCCACGTCCGTGCTTTGTGACAAACGGTGGAGTATTTTATGAAAATCGACAGGCGACGAATGACAGGAATTAAATCTGTTAGTTTTGGCGACATTTCTCATTCTTTCTCCAGTTTTCTTTTTTCTTTCCTCTTCATGGACGTGCATATAAAGAAAGAAATAAACGCGCATTGCCCTTGACTCCAACAATTTTCAAGATATGGTTCACCCTAAGTCGACTTACAGTCGACAGCTAAAGTCAATAAAAATTATCCTGGAAATAGTCAACTGAACGTCGACTTTAAAAAGTGGACTTCCAGTTGACTGGAAAAAGTCGACTATCAGCCGGCAAACAGTCACTCGTGTTGTGTGGGACGTAATCAATAAAATTTAAGATTGACTCACATGCATGTGTTATACCCTTTGCGTTACATTCTGTCTGTCTCTCAAAAATTACATGTCACACAATTCCTTGTTATATCTCTATTCGATTATGCTGACACCGCTTATGTCCCTTGTCTTAATCAACGTCTTCTTCGTAAAATACAATTGATTTAAAATTCCTGTCTTCGTTTCTCTTTTGGCATCAGGAAATACGATCATATTACTCCTTCCTTCCAGCGTTCTGGATGGCTTAATATCCATTAGCGTTTTGCGATTCCATCTGTGTTGCATGGTCATAAGGTTCTTCACTCCAACACTCCCACATATTTCCGTGAACTAATTCGTTTTAATTCTGATTCACATTCAAACTTAATTCCAGATATACTCGTCATCAACAACAACTCTCATGTCCTTCCCATCGCACATCGAAATTTCAGAGTGCCTTTTCATACACTGCAGGAAAAATTTTTAATGCTCTCCCATCCGCTACACGCTCTCTGCACAGTTTTCCACTTTTCATCCGGAGACAACTCGCTATATTGCTTCGCATTACAATTAAATCGCCTGCGTTCCGTTTAAATGTATTTTATATTTATTTCATAATACTTGTAACTGCGCCTTTTCTTCTCGTTACATATAAATGTATATTCATTCTATACTCTTTTTGTATATTTTATATACTAATTATTATCGCATACTTCATCTATTTACTTGTAATGTTAATACTGTGTAAATGCGTCTCTTTCTTGTTATATATATTCAATTTGTGTCAAACATATATCCACTTTTATATCAATGCTCAGGTATGGCTTTAAATCATATATTCATCTCTAAAAATTTTTTGTTAACCACTGCACTTAATAAAGTTATTATTATTATTATTATTATATTAAAATTGACAATGATTTTTAATAGTGCTTTTCTTAACAATATTTGACAGAACATTGTCTCTTTTGCGACTTTTGAATTTTTAACATCAAATGCCTCTTTGTGTTAGTAACTATGCTTTGGATTATGAATTACAATTGATTAAAGACTAAAAGGCCGTACAGAACACGCCGTATATCCGTATAGTTTGCATAAATTTAGCTGCGTTAGTGTAATAGAAGCGTACGATGCAACCTAGGTAATACCACTATAGTATTAACGATAACTTGCAGGGATTGCTCTGTCAATTCGTCGAACTTAACCGCACCGTCTTATTATAGATGCGCGGGATGCACCGCGGTTTCGTGCGTTTCAATCAGCGCACTTTGATCCATTCATCGGGTAGTTTCGTGCTACCAGAAGCAGGAAGATAGCAAGCATCTCTCAGTAATCATTCGTAGTTGCAACCGGCATAAGCGTGCGCATTCGACGCGGCAATTACGGCGCTTTCGAGCTGAAGGGCGCACTCGGCGTGTCTAATTATGTAAATTGCGATCGAGTCAAATTAATTAACTCCGCCGACTAATTGAAGGCACCCGCTGCTTGATCGATCGATCGTAGAGTCGGCGAGTTCCGCGATGTATTGGCGATGAGGAGCGGCCGAGTCGCCCTTTATCTCGTCGCGATCGATTGCCTTCGCGATCTCGATCTCGCTTCGCCGTAGACAGTGACGCGATTCAGTTAATACGCCGCACAAAGGCGGTTTGATGACCGGTAGATCCGTGCCGGTGAGATTATCACAGTGGGTTCTAAGATCGATCACCGATTTGTGTGTCAAACGCATCTGTCGCTCTGTCGTGATTATCGCGCGAGAACGGGAGAGATCGTTACAGGAATTTTATTGTGTAGCACTTATATAAAGATATTAGTGTAGGAATCTCTCAAATAGTGTGCGCGTGTGTGTATCTGGCATAGTTATAAAAATATCCATATAAAAAAACGATTTTCTACCAGAAATAAAACGCTACACTGATTGTGAGAGAAAAAAAATGGTTGAAATAACAATAATCTCACTATATTTTATAGTGAGTTTTGGCCTCAAATTTATTTTTATAGTTTATTTAACCATGCAAGATATAGCAGAGTGAACACCGATTTATAGTCATCATATTTCCTTTGTTATTATTGTGTATAGTAAAGCATGCTAAGAATATTGTTGCCTGTACAATATTTGCCAAATATTCCAATTGTATTCGCTATATAAAATGGTTAATTTCTCTTACCATTCCATATACTCTATCTTACTATATTTTTACTTCAAATGATTATAATTATTTTAAAAATTATATAATTATTATAATTATTGGTAAAAATTGTATGAGTCACTTATACTATGCCTATATCGTAATTGTCACCAACACATAAATGGTAACACTTACTATAAAAATCATATTTATAACTAATAATCATTCATTATGTCATTATAGTTCCAAATATCATACATTTTTCTCTCAATGTACGGTTCTTGAACTTCGGTAGATTAGTAGTTTCATTATAGCGTGTCCACTTGTCTTTCATCTCATGTCCTCGACGCTTTTTTCGACGCGATGCAAGAGAGTACGCGCGGGCGAAAAACGAAGGGATTTTGACCCCCGGCGAAACGATTCCCCGAGTCTCCCTCGAATCTGCCGGCGTAATTGCATGCACGCGGCCGTCTCGTGTAAGCCGATGCACCGCGTGGGCGATACAGCCTCACGATGCACCGGAACGTCGGACGGATCCGTTACTGGGCGGAGAGAGACAGGAGGAATAGGAAAACATATTTTCGATTTTCCAATAAATCTCAATTTGAGCGTATGCGCGCGCATAACCGTGCATTTCATTTGCCAAAGCAATTTCATAATGACGCTTGAAAACGATGATTGCCCGGAGACCGGCTCTCTCATTCTCCCTCGCTCCTCGTGTATTGCCCTTGCCGAGAGATAATGCGTATAAGTAGAGCGGCTTTAAGCCGGAGCATTACCGTTCACGATGAAATAACAGTGATTACGTTGCCTGCGATATAAACTCGCGACGCCTATCACGATCGAATAGCGAGAAGTAAAAAGACATTGTTGAACGCGGATATTATACCTTTAAATATATCCACAATTGCAATTATCGCAAAAATATGAAAATTGTTTTTGAGGTAGACACTATTCGAATAATTTATAAGGTACTATGTCAGCTTAGTCGAGTTTAGATACAGAAAAACTTGAGTTAAGATTTTATTTTTTATTTTATTTTAAACTAAATAATTTATTTTTATTATTTTTTATTTTTAGACCAAATAAAAGAAAGAAGAGATAAACACAAAGACGAGTAACAAAATCTTAATCCTTTAACCATTAATTAACTTTCGAGATATATATATTTATATTTTTGATCACACATAGTCTCTTATTTGCGATAATTAAAATTTATGATTAAAATTTGCCATTTTATCTTGCTTATAGTTGTAAAAGAAACATTTAATAAAATTATCCTTTTATTGTGTATGTAACGCGTATCAGGCAGAATCTTATATCAATTTTTAATTTCCAGTAATTGAGTTGCATCTTTTCTCGTTATCGCATCTCGATCGGATCGCCGAGAACTTCGATAACTCGTTACACGACAGACACTTGGTCGCATTTATGTACAAGTAGATAGTAGCCGATATGCACTAAGGGATATTGATTTCCATACTTTAATACGCATGCAGAAATTACGAAGGAGTCGACCGGCACGCAAATCTCAAATGCGCGTAATAAACGTAACGTGTATCCAGTATGCCCGGATTAATGCAATATAATTTATCAAAACAGGTTTTTTTCTATGAGAAACATAACTCGTGTGATAAACTCTATGAATTACAGGTAGAAACTATTCGCGCTGTTGCTAACTACTCATATTTTACTTGCTACGTGAATTGCAACAAATTCTTGTCCATTCAAAATAAATTCACATTCTGTCACTATACTTTACGTAATAGACCTCATGTTCACAAAAGTGACATTTAATCATATTACGATTTTCGCCAAAAGAGCGATTCGCAAATTTTTATTTTAAGTTACGTGATTTTAATGCAAATAGATTAAAATCTTTATAAAAAAAGACAATATAATTGGAATTATTAGTTTCTCCTTTTTTATAAATTTACTGTTTTATTTTTAAGATTTTAATAATTTATTTATAAAAATATTTAACGATTATACAAGTATCTTACGCTGCTTAAAAACAACATTCCTTAATCCTTCTTAAGAGATGTAAATTTTCATTATCCTGACGTTACATAACTACTTTTAAAAGAGAGACTCCGTTATAGTCTTTTATGGTCAAACGAATGCAGATAAAACGCGAATCGTGATGATGCTTTTATCTATATGGCGTGTCGTGCTAATTTGTTAATGGGACATCCTGGCTGGCGCATATCGAGCGATTTTTTTTAATCAGTTTTCAGCGCACTGATACGCGCTATTATTAGAAAAACCTTCAGAAGAATGGTCACCGTTCGGGTCAGTGTACGACATTATCGAAACACATAAAAAAATTGCTATCAACAGTGAATGTATCGTATTTAAAAAAAACACACATGCATACTTGACCGTGGCCAATTCATAAATCCACTTAAACATAGCCAATGATAGTATAAATATCCGCTGAACGCGTAACGAATGCGCGCTTGTCGAATGCATGTCAACGTCAATCGCATACGATTTAACTTTTAAATTCGTCATCGTACTCGTTGGCAACAAAATAATTAAATCAACAATTACAGCAACAATATAGCCGGCAGAAAGGAAAACATTTAATAAAAGTAATATTGAAGATATACGTAAGAAGAAAACGATGTACAAGATATAAATATAAACTTATTATTATTTTTTTGCAAAATAATTGTGATTATCATAATTCTTTCTTTTATTAATGCAAAGTTGAGTAAAATCGATTGAATCAATATAAATAATATAACATCCTTGTGTGCCAAGTATACAAGAAGTATATTAATGATGAAGCCTTTTTTCGTGGAAGATGCTACCATGTATTTTTCTTGGAGATGAAGAGCGTGTCCAGAAATAACTGGGCGTTTATATAAAAGGAAGCAAATATATTTTTGTATTAAGAAATATACTTTTTGAACTGTTAAATTAGATATATTGCAAACCTTAATGTACAAAATAAATACTAAATCATTATATGTATATATATGTATATATTTTTCCAACACGTCCAACTTTTGAAATATTTTAAATTTAAAATAATTAAAATTGGTATTTAACTGCTTATAAGCAAAAGCTATTCATAAGATGTGTTCTTAAAAATTTCTCATTGTATGCACTTCACGAGTCTGCGAAACGAATTTATTTGAAAGACACAAGATAATGGTCGGAAGACGCGTCTGCAAAATGAGAGAAATGCAATAATGTAAACATCTCAAATGATAATCCGCAGATGCGAGCGGTCCATTCAGATGGTCGTTTATATAAAACAGACACAGTTGAACCTTTCTCATTTAAGGTTCTAACTAAACTTACAGCTAATCTTGACATTGCCAGTGCACGAGCATAATCGTTTCTGCGTCATTGAGACAGAATCCGTTCTACAGGATGCTGCAAATTCCAATTTATTACGTTACCGTCTAATTATTCTCACATATCGAGAT
The DNA here is from genome assembly GCA_003063815.1 of Aphaenogaster rudis. Taxonomy (NCBI): domain Eukaryota; kingdom Metazoa; phylum Arthropoda; class Insecta; order Hymenoptera; family Formicidae; genus Aphaenogaster; species Aphaenogaster rudis. Next base: position 142,310 of record NJRL01000561.1, on the reverse strand, counting down.
ACGATAATTAAAACAGTTAAGAAATTTGTAACCACGCAGACATAATTGTATCGATTGCTGATTAATTACTGTTCGTTCGCGATTTTAACATGCAAAACTCGTAGTTACCATCTATTGCAATATTTATACACACTCTAACAAGAATTAAACTATGTTTCATATTAAAAATGATGAAACTACAAACGCATATTCTATTTAAAGCGTAAATTTCTAGATGCCAGTAGTAAATGAATTTATCAACCGGAAGATCTCGCAGGGATGACTAATCCGCACAGTCATTTGGGCTTAGCGAACCCACGGATCTCAATACACTGCGGACACTCACATACATTTACACATCATACACACTCATATACGCATGCTTTTATGCGTAATAGCGCAATAAATATTTGAGGAAAAGTGAAAGCAAGATAACATCTTATTTAAGAGTAATAAAAATAGAAATAGGAATAAGCCAGATATGTGTTCGATATAAACAAAGTAGGATGGCGAAGACCAAACCCATTTTCTATTTATGTCTCTTAACCAAAAATAGAATTTACCGGAAGACCCACGCGTCAATTTCCGCGTGATTTTGCAACGTCCGATACAGCGTGCGATGGTGCGGCGCGGCTCCTAACACGTGCAGAGAGCAACGCTTTGCCGCGAGGTCTCAGCCGATTGCATACAACGAGTACTCATCTCAATTGGTGATTACGGACCCATAAATCCGTTTTGAGACCAAGTTGAACGAGCAGCAAAAGAGTGCCGGTCGCAGCCTCCCTCCCTCGATCTCGGCTGCATTACGCCTTAATCCGCGCCTTCACGGCCGCGCGAGCATTCCATAGACCACGTGCGCGGGCCCAGACTTTTAAACGCGTGTACGCACATCCGGCTAATGTGAAAATTTCGATATCGATTTATCGTCCCGCCCCGGCGCGCCCCGTAGACCCGCGATACAATTAACAAACGACGCCACGTCGAATTTCCGGTCGCCTCTTTCGCGCGCCTTTTTTGCTCCCGTTGATCGGCGAGGCGGATTCGATTTAACAATACGAGGAAGCATTTAGCGAGATACTAGTGTAAAAATCGGTGTTTGCGTTTAATTGAGTCTGCTTGTGCACGAAAAGCGAGTAAGCACGTCTCTTTATATTCGTGAAAGTGATGCAAAATATTAAAATTTTCTAAAGTATATTTTAATTACTGTAAATTCTTTACAGTTTTTCGGGTTGGGATGGGAAGGGGGGGAATCTTATAGATGCTTGTTAGCATCAGTATCATTAAATTGATTTTCAATTTAATGTTGTGATATTCGAGAGCTGTGTTTCAATACCGATAGTAACGGCGCACAGTTTATAGAAAAGTCACATATTAATATTATTGGAGCACTAACAATAAGATCCGCTATGACCGTCATTGGCCTATCTCTCGATTTAAATTGTTTATACATATATGCGGTCTTATCCTAATTATTATTATATATTTCAATTTATCAGTAATCTACTTCGACGGTGATACGAGCTGTGCCTCATATTTGAAAGCATTATTTTATATATATGTGCATTCATGCATGGACATGTACATGCAAGGAGTGTATGTTTCTATTTGACTATTTATTTGACAATTGAATTTGACATTTTCATTTCCTGACTACATTATTTGACTTTACACCTTCCACGTTTTTGACCTGGATTATTTGACCACGGAACATAATTTTATTTAAAACTCGGACTATATTTCATGGCGGACTTTCTTAGATCGACGTATCCATTGTATCTTTTCTTAATTTTATGCTTTCAAATTTTGAGGTGGCTCTTGTTATCTGGCTTTACTTCGGTTTTCATATTAATAACTTAATTTTTTATCTTTAACATTTTTATGTGTTGAATGGCTCAAAATTTGTTTCAAGGATTGACATTGTTTGCGCCGACATATGCTTCTTTATTACATTCCTATCAAAATATTGTTTACATGTAACCTTTTTAGAACTTAACCTTTTTTATCTATTGGCTGAAGATGACTCTGTGAAGTCTGAAACGTTTCAATTTTTGTTTTTCATACCTATGTTTGAATTATATCTATTAAACATCTTATATCTTGACATTCGTTTTTTGCTCGTTATTGGCCTCTTACTCTTTTAAATATATATTTTAATTTTTTATTTTATAAAATGTGATGTGCATAAGATACATTCAAATTGACATGTTTTATTTTTCAAATACTTATTCGTGAATTCTCTTCATTTTCGAACGTATTGTAAAGTTTCAAGTTTGTACCATAAGTTGCGTGCGCTTGTGCGATCGTTCTTCAGCATGATTTTGATCGTCTCCTTTTTACGATGAAGCGCGATACGCGTTTTCGTCGGCGAGATCCAAGAAATTTCACGAACGCGTTTTACCTTCGGCGTGTGAGGTCTAATTCCGTCTTGCTCTTTTTTCGGGGGGACTTCCTGTTTCCGTGAATCAATCTGGACGATCAGTACGTTAATCGATGCTTTCCAAATAATCGCCTGCACAGGAAATCATCGGCTAATGAAGATTTTTCGATGTCCTTTTTTCGTACTTGCTTATCGTCGTAAAGATTTACGGAAGTAGCTGCGAAATGAACGTAATGGTACATCTCTGTCACGAAAAGAATAAAAATGCGCTTAAGTTTAAATAAAAAATACTACATGACAGACAAATTAAGTGATGCCTATCTTATAAATTAAAACAAACACAAAGATCTTTTACATAATTCAAAATTATTAAGTCTCAATTTAGAATTTAATATAACATTAATCTTAAATTGCAATTAAATTATTGTAATTTTTATAGATGCAGAATTTTATTTTCTATTTCTATTTAGATTTCTCTTTTTTTATAAGTGTATCGATAATATTTAAAATAATTGGTCATCTTGCAGCTACTGTCTAATCTAAAATTCTCTATGAATATTTAATTGCAAATTATCTTCAATATTCTTTGTATGATTCATGAAGTATCAATGGCGATTATGTAAGTGTTCAAACCGGTGGTCTGAAGGATGAAGGCCGCGTCGGCGAGAATATAGTCAAATGCATATGTCCAACCTTTGTTCCGATTGATTTGCCATTCGAGTGGCCGGATATTTGTTTCTCGAGCATACATGAGGCACTCCAGAGATTCGTTTCCTCTCGAATAAATCAAATCTCTCGGATGTTATTGCGTTTCTTCCGGTCTCCCGCATTCGAGATCTAACATTTCCTGGACCGCCTCATCCTCCTTTCGAGAATTTACTCAACGACATATACATCTATGTAAGGACATCAAACATATATGAATCTAAGGGTAGCAGAGAATATACGCGACATATATTCTTAAGTGAAATGACAATTGAGGAGATTAACTGTGATTAGCTTATATTTATAGAAATATTTTATCTTTTTTTATGACGGTGAGAAAGAAATAAAGTAATTCCTTATAGCGTATAGCGATTTAAAGATTTCCTGAGATATATTTTCGTATTATCGGAAAATACATCTGAAGATTTTTCTTAAAAGCACAAATAAGATATGTGTATTTCTTATTGGTTACATGTTTACGTCGGAAGAACATGCAGATGTTCTTTTGATACACCAGAATATTCGATATAATAGTATTAAAACGACCATTTAAAAAATGAAAATGGATTCTATATTAAAATAATTCTATTTTTAAGACTACGCATATTTTCTATCTATATTTTAAAAATTATATTTATATGATCTTTCGAAGAGAGTATCATCGGCAATTGATCGTAAACATGTATAATAAATAATAATAATTGCGACGATGTTCGCACAATCAGCGTAACGAAGCGTTTACTAACATGGAATCAGGAAAATTTTATAGCACCGTCAGGTAAAAAAAAGCGATAGAGTTAAGCGTTTCATACGGCGGATCGGTACATTATGACGCTGCGATCTGATCGGATCATATGTGCGGCGTGTATTATAATCTCGAGGAAGGGCTGTTAGCCGATAAATTCTTCATCTAGGTGGAACCACTTACAAAAGGGAACACCTTTTCGTGATTGCATGCTTACGGCATGTGAAATAGTGTCCAAATTACAGGTCACGGCGTATAATTCGACCAAGCGTTGAGCAGGATCACGCATTGCCAAAAAATAAAAAAAAAATGAAAAGAATTGGGCGCGATCCGAGGAACGAGCGCGTCCATTTTTCTTAAGATACGCGAAATCACAGTTTTTTTAGCCACTTGAATTTTCCCGGGACAGGCACTGCTAATAAGATTACATACCGGCAGTTAATCAATCAATTACACGATATATTTCGGGAGTACATTATAAATGATTTGTAGTGCATGATATAAAGAATGGACAGCTAAAACATCACGTAAGTTCGGAATGTTTTAATTCCTAAAAGGAAAGGAATAAACGTATATAATTCTGCTTGTCTGTATTAATTAACACTGCAATGAAATAATTCATAAGCGACAGTGCTACATTTTAATAATTTGTCGTACATCGTCCACAGCAACAGTAACAAAATCGTATAATACTATCCAATTTCTATTTTAATTTGGCAAATTAATGAAACGCGCGCACCGTTGTTCCGAACAATTAAATTAATCCTCTCACAATGATCGTGATTTGATTACGTGGACTGATTCGTGTGTGTAAATTACCGTACTGCGTTAAAACGCGGTAATCAATTAGCGATTAATCAGCAATTCAATTTCAATCTCACTCGATATTTTGCCGAATCGTTTGCCGCAGTAATCTAGAGGTGCGTGTCACTTTCGAAAAATTATAATAACAAATTCGCTTGAAGTATCACCGGCGTAGCAAACGGTCGTGGATTTCTCCCAAGGAGGTCAATGGGAGTCGTAGGGAGTCAGTTTTTCTTTAAGTCTCACTGCGTTGTGCAAACGAGGTGGCTCTATGATGTTGCAGTTCCAATTTTTCATGCGGCGAAAGGCCCGTCGCCGATCGTCGATACGGAAATCGAAAGTCGATCCTCGCTGCTCAACGAAAGTAAGAGCCTTCTCGCAAACAGATGTCAATAAATTACTCCAAACTGCAATAAACACCGTCTTATACGGGGAACGATTCAAAGTCCAGCCCGAGAGAAATTATTTTCGTTTCTATTAAAGGTAAAGGATCAATTAACAAATCGTTGAAGCTGAGTTATATGTCACTTGTCAAATCAAGACAGAAATTATATGAGATTAGAAAGCTTTTGCGTTACTGGTGTATTTAAATGTGAAATAAATTAATTAATTGTAGATTGTAAAATTGTTGTAGTATATTGTTGTAGAATGAATTGTTGCATCGTATAACGTAGATCGATAAAGAGTAACGTGTCAAATTATGTCAGAGATCGATGTCATGTAACGACCTACCGCCTGTTTCCGTGGAGTTATCGCGTTGTATCACGAGTTATCGTTCGTACACGCGTTTAGTATGTAAATGTTGACGGAGGTTGTGTGGGATGAGAAACGGCCCGAAAGACTATGATATAACCAGTTAAGGGGCCATTGGGCCAACACACGGGCCGCAATCTGGGCCCACGAGGCAACAAGACATTGGAACGCCTCTTGCTTGTTTTGTCACCTAAGAGCCCTTGCAGCCCGAGCTTCTTTAACATCACCTTAATTTTAAAAACATCAGTTTGTGTTATCTCAGTTTATATTTCACTTAATTAACACTGTATAATCTGTGTTAATTAAGTGAAATAATAAACTGAGTAATAATTCAAATTTTTCTTTCGATTATTCTTCATCCAATCATTTTTACAATTAGCTTATGTTTACGCAATAAGTACGCGATAATTTATGGTTGTTTATTATTTCGCAATTTGTTAAAACTCTTTATTAAAACCCTTGGAATTTGATGTTATGATCTTCTTAATCGTATCAAAGCTGTTTGATTTTTTTATCTCTTACTCTTGAATTAAATTTTATCTAATCCTATTTAATCTAATAGCTATTCAATAACTATTTTAATCTGATTTTCGAGTTTAAAATTTGAAATTTTAATCGACAATGGTAAGAGAGAGTATATGTTCCACGTTAGCGCATCAATTGAAAGCCGCTGTTAAATAAATCGCGGAGGCGTTTATTGGCGATCGGCCGGCAGTCTATTTTCGAGATGGAAATCCTTAGCGCCGCGTGTTGCTTTATCACCGTGAAACCGCAACTATGCGGCTTCGCGGATCACAATGCTTTATAATTAATAAATCACGGCGTGACTGAACTTTTATCGGGGGCCCCGACCACCACGAAGGACGGTTATGGATGTCGCACTTTACAATGGCATTCGACAGGTAATCGCCATGACTGGTTCTTTGTTAGCAGGTCCGAGCAAGACGGTCGATCGTTCGACAAGACGCGTCCGTATAATGGCGCAAATTCGACGGTAACCGGCAAAACCGGAAAATGGAAAGCCATGATTTACGATTACGACTCTATGCCTACGCTTCTAGAACTACTTATACATGTGTTTGACTTTCGATAGAAAAATTATAATGTAAATTTCACACGGGAGAAGACATTTAAATTCGGAGATTGCATAATCGATTTTGTTCTTTACAGTTCATTTTTTGTTCATTTCGGACGTTAAATATCCCGCGTTGCATAAGGCGCATTGTTTTACGATTCTGGAAGCTTCAAGCTGTAAAATGCAGTAGCTGCAGCCCGTCACGCGGTAAATAAAAAAGCTCAATGCGCTTCAGGCTGACATCACTGGCTGGATCGTTATGTTTGACGGAAAATAAATAAATGCTTGAAGCGTTCCTCGAATTATTATCGTGGATCGCATATTTATTTAGTGGCGTTGCTCTTAAGTTGGAGAGTGCAACCGTACTGAATTCAGTCATTAACTATAGGTAATTGCAAAATCACACACACAACATACAAGTGGATATTTTCCATATATTTTCTAAATTTTTTATTCTCGTATTTCCCTATTTTTGGCCAAGCTAAAAGTTTCTTTAACCCGTCTTGAATATTATAATGTACAAAAAATGTTTTAAATTTGTACATGTATATTTTAAATAAAGTTTCTACGCCATTTCTATATTACTTGTGATACATTCCATTTCTCAGACGTTTATTTATTATAGGCAGGAAATTAATTTTTTATAAAATATCAAGAAACTTCAAAATTGTGCGTTTAAGCATTGCGAGTAAAAAAAGTTATGTCCATCATAGTGGACGTTGATTGCCAGTGGGTTAATTACCGGACTTAATCGCCCAACGTAATTGGTTCTGCATCACATTGTATATCGCACAGCTCGCACGTTATAAGACACTTCCAGTTCTCCCGGCTCCGTCGCGATTCGTCTCGGCATTTTACGCGCGATCCGTCGCGCTAGTAAAAAAACTCGCGGGCGATTCGCGACGAGCGACTCGAAGGAGAAAGGGGGCGAAAAAGGATGAACGGAAAAACGGGGAGAGATAAAGCGGGGACGTCACTGGCAACGCGCTGCAACGTTCCACCGGGATGATAAAGGAAAAGCCACAAGTCTAATCTCGTAGGTAGAATTTTACGGCCGCGTCTCCGTACCACAATTACAGTTCGTTGAACCTGGAGCGAAGGGCGCGCGAGAAAGGAAAAGGGGCACGTCGGGATTTCCGTCGGTGTATTTAGCGCGCAGATAACGCCATTTTAAACAATGCTTCCGATTATCTAGATGAGATTCAACGGGAAAATGGGTGCGATAATGGCTGATAACGTAGTCAACGCGCGCCTCTGCTTTTGTGTAGAAATCGTTTGCACCGTTCCGGTTGCTTTCGTTTTGAATGGTCCTCCTGGTATCCTCCGAGAAAGAGACGCGAGAGAAGAGAGGAAGAGATAGGAGAAAAGGAAGGGGAGAGAGAGAGAGAGAGAGAGAGGAGGGAGGGGTTGCGATACAATTGGATTTCTAAAGGTATAAATTCGCGAAATATAAAGCAATATTGCTTCCAAAAGAAATGCTTTTAAGGTAATTAAAATGTGACACGCGGATATGAATTCATCTGACTCTTCTGTAATTCTAAACAAATAATTTTGTACTAAAACGAGTATTGCTAATGATCTAAAAAAAGAATTATTAATTATTCTACAAATATATTTAATTAAAATTTGTTTTCAAATGAAATACCGAAACAAAGGCTTTCCATAAACTTCTCTTTTCAATATAAAAATAGAAAAATATCTTAATAACAGATCTAGATTTTCAATAAGAAATAGATTTTTCATTAAGAAATTCTTTCATATTTTTCAACAAGAAAATCTATTTTCAATATGAAAAGAGAAGTTCTCAATGGGAAAACGTTAGAAAAACACTCATAAAACGCTCAAAATACTGGTTGAAAAACATGGCATCTGAAGGACACGCAGTCTATCTGTTATTAAGATATTTATTCGATAGTTTCGGAGCGTAAATAAACTTGTACATAAATAACTCGGAATGTTCATTACATTTTTCCTTCTTATCTGCAAGCCAGGCGACTGTCTCGGCAACGCGAACAGTCGCGGGTTAAACGCCGAATTATTGTCATACGTCCCGCGGGATAGCGGCGCAGCGCGACGCGCGTAGAGGGATGCGTGCGCGGCGCGGGCCGCCTCCCCTCCTTCTCGCGCTCGTGTGGTCCACCACCACACCACCCCGCGGACCTATATATTTCCCGGAGGGTCTCCCACTTTCGCCACTATCACTCCTGTCGCGGCGGCGTTCGTGCGCGCCACACACGCCCGGCCGTTCTTCCTGCCGAGTTCACGCGGAGGCCGGAAGCCGCGCATTCGTTCTCGAGCGCACGCATCTTCGCGTGTCTCCTTCGTGTGTCGCAACCCTCCGACATCGTATATCTCCACGTCCGACAAAGTGGTGCGGTTGCTACCCCGTCGCGTCTCCCTCGGCGAGGGAGAGCAATTGTTGTGGTTGCGTGCACTTTGCGGATCGAGTCCGGCGGCGTGCAACCCCTTTTGCGCGCGGGGGTGCGCGAGGGTTTACACGGGACATGTGTGCCACGTGGGCCGAAACGGAGGATCCACCTGCTGCCGCTCCTGTCGAGTGGGATTAGGC